>JASDQU010203639.1:5730-18909 GCA_032191745.1 Picea mariana
GGATAGTATTCCGGGTCTACCAGATAGAATGGCACTAAATAATCTGTCAGAATATTGCAGTTCTTCCATCTCTTATTTATTATGCGCATTTTAGGTGTCAATACACAGTCGCGCGCCTCGGGTAGGTCTGATATCCTCTGAGAATACTCGATCGACCTCAAAAATGGAGTACACAGTTCTTGGTTTGTTTGGCGTCTGGGCAGCTTTCTTCTTGGCATGCAATGGGGTCTCCCTGGGAGCCTGATCTTCATCCTGATCCTGATACGAAATGGCCGCCGCACTTTGCTTGAGCTTGAAAAAGATGCAGGATTATTCATGGTGACGATCTGGTACCTCTAACCTTGATGAACAAAAAAATGAGATTCAGCTGTAAAAAATGAGATCTAGGTCTCGACTGGAACAAAATGGTCTCATAATTCATTTATATATTTCTGCGTCCTGAACGGATATAAAATTTTGAAACACCAACGCGTTTCTACCACTGCTTATCAATAAAAGAAATATATATATTTAAAAGATATTATAAGTCTGAAAATTTAAAAACCTAATAATTTAAAGATATAAAAGTTTAAAAACCTTTCATAAATTAAAAAAAGGTAATTATAATATTTAGAAGGTCTTTGTAAGGACTTTTACTGCCTTTGGGACCCAATCTAGAGAGGTCTAGAAAACATAGATAGCCTCTAAGACCGATTTTACTAGAAAAAGGTCTTCCAACATAGGAAAGTCATATGTTATGCCATGAGAGTAGTGAATTTTCCACCTTTGCACAGAGTCATCCAATCTTTTTTGTTGTAGTTGTTTGGCTTTAAAGAGAATCCAAAATATTTCATCCCGCTTTGTTTCCCATAGATGGAGCTCCAAGTACTATGGAGATATGTCGATTTTCATTTTCAGTCATTCCCCATGTATAGAGGGAGGATTTATCTATGTGTATTTGCATACCAATGGCTAAGCAAAAGGTTTGGAGAATCTCTTTGAGAGAGGAGATGTAGGAGAAATTTCATTCATAAAATATTAAAATATCATCTATAAAGAGAAGATGAGTTAAGGAGAAGTTTCGATTGATTTTTATACCTTTCAAGTTGGCTAAGTTGACTTCATTGTAGACAATCCTGTTGAGACTTTCAACCACCAACAAGAACAACAGTGGGGGATAGAGGGAATTCTTGTCGAAGACCACATTCAACTTTGAAGGAAGTGTTTGAACAATTAATGAGGAGAGAAAATGAGGTGGATGAGATGCACTTCATCACCCAAGTGACAAAGGAGTGTCCAAAGCCCAAATGTATTAGAAGTAGTTTGATATACAACCATTTGACCCTATCAAAGTCCTTTGAGAGATCCACTTTGTATGTAATGGCCTGCTTCTTTTGGGTGTGGATTGAGTGGAAACCTTCCTATTCTATGTTGATTTCCTGGTGGATTTGTCTACCTTGAAGGAACCCAAATTTCTCTTCTAAAATATTTCACTTAATGTATCTTTGATTCTATGAGAAATGATCTTCGATATGATTTTGTGTATACTGTTGCAGAGAGAGATTGGTTTGAATTAATCAATTTTTTTGGGGTTGTCCACCTTAGGAATGAGAGTTATAAAGGTAGCGTTGAAATGGGCATGGATCTGACTAGTCCTTATTGAATACTCAATCAGGCTTAAGATATCCTCTCCAATGATCTCAAAGCATCCATTGTATTTTAAAACCATCTGGGCCCGGGATTTTGTCCCTCTGAAAGCTATCAAGGATTTTCTCCAACTCTTCCTTTGTGATTTGCTTCATAAGTTTATGATTATCTTCTGGGTTGATGAATCTAGGAAAGAGACTCACCACCTTTATGATAACATCTATATTACCCTTGGAGTCTGATTTGAAGAGAGATTTGAAGTGTCATGTACCTTCATGTGCTAAATATTCAAAGGAATATGCTTTTGAGCCATCCAAATTGTCAACAGACCAAATACTATTGGAGAGTTTCCTTCCACTTGCAAAGTGATGAAAGAAATTTGTGTTTTCATCTCCATCTTGTAACTAGAGTTCCCTTCTTCTCATTCTCGACTCCTTCTCTTTGTTTTGAATGATTTTCCACCTTAGCAAGTCCATGGTTTTATATTGTTCCTTCATTTCCACTGAGAGAAGGCTTGCAGTTTCTTGCTCTTGCCAAGATTTCATCTTGTCTTCAATTTCAAAAAGGGATTTGTTTTCTGCCAACTTTCTCTTTTTTTTCTAGGAGATGGAGGTCTCCTTTGCCTTTTTTAGGTTTGACATAAATTGTATAGTAGGAGATTCCAGAAGGAGAGAATTGTAGGGAACCCAACTTTCCTTAATGGCTTCTAAATATAATTGGGATTCTAGCCATAAAGGGTTTAATTTGAAGGGACTAGGGGGATTCCTCCCTGCTTTGGCTAGTTCTATAAGAATAGTATTGTGATTAGAGATGCCTTCTGAATCCACCCATTTTCTAGTGCACATGGATCCTTGAAGAAACAACTATAACAATAGGAATTTGCCAATCCTTTTAGCTACTCTATCATCCCCTGATAACAAATTCCTCCAAGTAGGAATGTAAAAAAGGCCAGCCTCATCCAATTTTTGAATGAAAAAATTGAAGAGAGGACATTTTGTTAAAGTTTCTTCTATTATTAGGTTACTTTCAATTTACTAGATAACAATAGCATAGATAGGATCTCTGAGAGAAACACAATCACAAGAGTACACAAACATTTATCTTGGGAAACCCTCAAGGGGAAGAAAACCCAACAAAACTTCCTTAATATAGATAGCCAATACAATGCCAAGACAATGAACCAAGCAATACAAAAATTCCTCTCTCAAGGATGCGCCTCTCTCTCTCTTCCTTCTTCCGACAACTGGTAACTACAACTTCCTTCAATACTTGCGCACTAGATGAGTGAGTTGAGTGTGTGTCTAAATGAGGCGTTGGCCTCTCTTATTTATACAATTCTAGCACATGTGGAAGTGTCTCTTCACTGGCAGGGCCGACTTCTTCTTCTTCTGGGTGGTTATAACCACCTTTAATATATTTTGGGGCCTCTTTAATATATTTAGCCTATTACAATTAGGGTTTGACCAATCCACAAAAGGGGATTTGGTCAATTACAATGCCCGACATGATCAATCCACAAAAGGGGATTGATCTAATCAATAATAAATATATTTTATCTTTATCCACAAAAGGGGATAAGAATATTCTTTGCAGTTACACAATATTTTAACACATTTTTGAGCAGAGGGACCCCAAATTTCACAGTCAACTAGGGTGAAGTTCAGATCCCCTCCAATGAAAACATACATTTGATTTTTCAATTTTGAGTTGATTTTTTTTTCCAAAACTCCTTTCTATCCAAATATGGCCCATAGATGTTGATGTAGAGAAAACAAAAAATTAGTTATTGGGAGAAGAAATGAGTGCCTGGTACTGAGGGAGAGACCCAAGAGTTGAGGAGCTTCAGGGAGGATTTCCTCCAATGAGTGAGTATCCCTCCAGATTTCCCAAGAGCATCTAGCACTAGGAAATCCCAGTCAGGGAAGGAGGTGGTGAAAGAATTCACTGCTTTGCTTCTAGCGATCATAGTCTCTTGGAGAAGAAAAAATGAGGAAGAATGTAGATCTATGAGTCATTTGATGGATAACCTTTTTACAAGGTTATCCATCCCTCGACAGTTATGGGAGAGAACAATCATTTTGAAACCTGGCTAGGGGCAAATTCTCTAAGGACCCCAAGAAGAGATTTTGTTTTCTAGAACTGGCTTCAGTGTTGGCTAGTTTTTGGGCTTGAGTGAGGTAGGAATTTCTTCTATGTGAAGGGGGTTTTAGTTCTAGAGATTCAATAGCCCCAATACCACAGAGTACACCATAGAATTAGGAGGAAAGAGAACAAGAGAGGGAGCAAAGGTTATATTTTGGGGGGGAAGAAAGGGGGAGATTTGCAGAGGCTGGAGGGAGGGAAGAAGGGGTGGGGGCAGGGCGGAAAGGGTCAACCAAGGTCAAGGAAGATGGGGAAACCAAGGGTCCAACAGAGAATAAGGGGATAAAGGAGGTAGAGTAGGTACCTGAGAGGCCTTATAGGCTCATAAGAAAGGGGGTGTTTGAAAATTATCCACCAACAAAATCCATATCTATTCAATTAGAAACACCAAAAGTAGTAAAAGGATTAAAAATGGGAGGAGAAGGAAAAACTTTACTCGTATCTTCATCAATGGACTTACAGATTGTTGAAAGGAAAACGTCACTTTCTAGTGCTTGAGGAGTCATGGAATATTCGTTGCCGGAGGCTTCTTCTAAAAATCCGAGTGTTGCTCTGTCAGGGGACTCTTTTTGGAAGAAATATCTCCACCAATGATCTTTTTTTACCATCAAATTCTTTGGTCCCCTTTGTTGCAATCCCTGGCGATATGTCCACATGAATGGGATCAATTTCCCTTGAAGGGTATACCCTCATAATCTAGATATTTCTTGATGGATGTTCCTCTGAATGAGATAGTGATGTCTTCTGCTAATCCTTTAGACAATTTGAGGCCTACCAAAATTTTGACCATTCACATATATCCCATGGTGATGTAGGAGCAATCAAGTTCGTAGTAGTAACCGATGGAATTCCCAATTTATTTAAATACATCATCCGACCAAAAGATAGTGGGTAGGCTCAGGAGCCGAACCCAAATAGGGGATATTTCAAAGTATCATGAATCATGTCTTCCATCCTTTCCTTCATCATTTTTTCTTAGTTTTCTTTGATGATATTTTCATCTATAGTAAAACATGGCAAGCCCATCTTTCCCATGTGGATCAAGTTCTCCATCTTTTTTTCTAAGCACAAATCTTTTCTTAAACAATATAAAATTGCTTTTGGCACCTCTGACATTGAGTATCTAGGTCATATTATAGGCAAGGATGGTGTAAGGGTGGATCCTAAGAAAATTGAAGCTATGAAGGATTGACATCGCTCTAAAACTTTTAAAATATTGTGCGGGTTCTTGGGTTTAATGGGATATTATTGCAATTTTGTTCAGAATTACGGAAAAATTGCAGCTCCTTTCACTCCTCTCCTTAAAAAGAATGCTTTCAGTTGGACTTCAGTAGTTGATCAATCCTTCCAATCCTTGAAAGAGGCTATGTGAACTACTCTTGTCTTGGCACTACCTGAATTCACCAAGACATTTGTCCTCAAATGCGATGTGTCAGGGAAAGGCATGAGGGAAATCCTCATGAAAGATGGTTGATCTTTGGCTTTCAATAGCAAACAAATATCAGAGCAACATTTGGGCCAATCAACCTAGCCCTACCCAATCATTCTAAGTTCCATCATGTTTTTGATGTCTCATGCTTAATGAAAGTGATTGGAACTAAGTGCTAGACTCAAACTAGCCTCCCTAAGTTGGATGAATAAGGTTCCATTTGGTTGCATCCCCAAGCAGTCTTGGACTAGCATGAGTTTCATCTCCAACAACGAACTATCAAGGAAGTGTTAGTTTAGTGGAAGGATACAACTCCAAAAGATGCCACATGGGAGCCAACTACCATTCTGCAACAATTTCCTCATCTCCAACATTGAGGACAAGCCTATGCTTCAAGGGGGAGGGCATGTTAGGGACCTAACCCCTCACGTAGGTAGAATAATATATTTTCCATGTAATAAAAATCGACATTAGTTGATAATGTGAACAAGTCTAATGTAAGAAAATCTTCCTCTAGAATGTTATTTAGAAGGTAGAATTAGTATAAATAGGAGTAGAAGGCATGAGAAAGTCTTGTCTTGAGAATTATTGTAAGAGAACTCTACTCTGCTAGAGGTTGCCTCCTCCAAGAAGCAAGTGAACTTAGATTTCTATCAATAAAAGTATTATTTTTAGTGTTATGATTCTCTATATTTTACTATTTTTGTTTTTGTATATTATAATACATCTTGTACCTTACACACATACATACACATAATAACACTATATGCACATAAAAATGTGATGTACATTCTTTTAAAAATAGAAATTACTTATTTTTAAGAAAATTTCCAAAACAGGAATTGTCTCTGTTACATCCGTTACATGTCCGAGCATCTAACGGCTAACGTAAATATATCCGTTACAAGTCTCTGTTTTGGTTAACGTTATTTTATTTTAGATTACGAATTGCTTGCGGTCAAACTACTTTGACGGTCGATCACTGGTATTTCAATTTTTTTCACAAGGTTTTCAAACGTTTTCCATACTTTTGTGTATAAGGTTTTTATTAATTTTGCTTTTTTTAATAAGGTTTTCAAAAATTTGATTTGATTTAAACTCTATTCAAAATCACTAGTAGTTAAGCTCACTAGTAATTCAAGTAGAGATGGTATAAAGATGTCAAATTTTGATTAAATTATTGGGGAATATAAGAATAACTCATCATGTAAAATATCAATAATATTATAAATATTATGATTTCTAAATTTAAAGAAAATATATTGTGTGATAATGAATTAGTGGATAAAAGGAAATTAAGACACTATAAGGAGTGGTCAATCATAATTTAGAAAATCAAAATTACCTCTCATTTTTGAAAAGTGCAAAGAAGAAAATCAACATTATTAAAATAAGAACAAACTCTCACTAGCTACATAATGAAAATTGGGGTTGGACAACTCCCAAAACACCATGGGATGAGATTTTGTGACACTCAGTTGGTAGAAGACGAAAATCACTTCCTCTTGGATTGCCTTGCCTATACCTCTTAAGTCATCAAAACTATGGTGATCTTGAAACCCTTCTAAATGCTTTTTGAACATATAAATACAATTTAAAAAAAATTAAATTGAAAATTCCATATACCAATTAATCTCATCATTATATAAGATTTCAATAATTTTTATTGATTTTGTGTATGGATTCTTCTATCTAAATCATAAAGAATTATTTAATAGCTTAAATTAACTCAGATAAATAATGCATTAGATACATTTCTTTACGGGATAAAATATTTTTTTAAAGATTGTATTATGATGTTTATATTATTTTGTAATTTTAAAAAATAAAAAAAACATGTTTTAATTATTAAGCTTATTCATTATGTATAATAATTTATATTTTATTTTTTTTCAAATTTATTATTATATATATTAATTATTCAAATCTATAATGTCAAATCTTACTAGTGTTATTGGATTTTGAAGATTTTCTTAACTTCAAAACTTAGCATATTTAAACTATGACTTTCATGTGTACCTTGGGTGGCTATCTCTTAAACTACAATACAATCTTCCAAATAATCTCTTTTAGACTACAAGCAAACAAAAAAAGAAATATTCAAATTTATAATATAACTATTTGATATTTTTATTTAATAGATGTATTTTTATCAAAAATACAAATAAAAAAATAAAATATTTTTATTTAATAGATGTATTTTTATCAAAAATAGAAATAAAAAAATAAAATTATTTTTATTTTATTATTTATTAAGAAAATAAACATATTATTTTCTAATATAATAATACAATGTTTTTACTTATTTATTTTTTAATCAAGTTTCTCACATTAAAAAAAAAATGGATTAATATTTGAAAATAATCCAGTAACATGTTCACATAGTATAACATATGGTAGTGTTTAAAGAGCTAGATCTAGCTCTCTACCAAAAAACCATTGTCAAAATTCTCATTAATTTAGAAAATTAGTAACAAAATTCCTTTTTTATAATTTAAAAAAGTTAAAAAAATTTAAATTTATTCACTTTAATTTTTTATTTTTTTAATAAATTAAAAAAAAATACAAATACTAATTATTTTTCATTTTTATTGTCATTTGGAAATTATTAATAATCGAAAATATGTTTCCATTCATATCATATAATTCTTTACCAAGTGTACATAAAGTGACAAAAATATTGCATTTTATGGTTGAAAGTTCTTTAAAAACAGCTCCTACTAAAAGTTTTGGAACACCACTCCCACTAAAAGTTTTGGAACACCAACGCGTTTTTAGCACTGGTTATCAATTAAAAAAATAAATATAAAAGATATTATAAGTCGGAAAATTTTAATGATTTAATAGGTCCATGATATTATCTTAAGTTTAATTCCCTATGGTATGAGAAGAGAAAGCATCACCTTTACAATCCACAAAGAAATGTAAATTTACTAGGAATGCATATTTGCTTGGAAGTGTAAGACTATACCTTTTTAACATGAAACACAAAATAACTTTATTCTTTTAAACTTCGTAAATAAGAGCTATACTTGCTTTTGGGTTTAAATGAAATGAGGAGGTATAAACAATTACATTTACTAAAACATTTAAAGTAAAATATATATTAAATAATGTTTAATTGTTTTTAATAATTTTTTTTGGAATAATGTAATTTAATAATAATTTAAAAATTTTTTCCTGGATGGGGTGCCATGCGGAAAGGAAAGGGTACGTGGAGGCGTGCAGGGAGAGGCCATTTATGGTGGTCAACCGCTCTCACACCATAGATAGTTATGAGGGTTCTCACCTCCGTCGGCCTCCGTCCATCGATGGGGCCTCTCACACGCGGGAACAGACCGGCCAGCCAGAGCATTAAGCTCTCGACTTTAATGGCTGCAACCATCGTTTATGCCATTATCTGCCTCACCGGAACTCTTAGAATGTATTCGAAGCTCCTCGAGCAGAGCATGAATAGAAGCGCAGGAGACATCCTGGCATTGGTCCTCATTCTCACTATGCTGTGAGCGAGGGGGAGACCCCGCAGAGGAGCAGGATGGTATGCGGCTGACTCCAGGAGGAAAAGACATAAGCGGTTCGAACGGGCTTTGGTTGTTGCTAAGAAGAAGCGACGCAGGGAGACCATAGCAACAAACTCGCTCCCCAGAACTTACGTCGATGAAATTTTGACCATGGAGCTCCCCCCGGACTTCTCTGAGAGTCGAATGTTCACAGTTCCAGATAATTGGAACCCCCTGGCGTGCATTGAAGCAACAACACCACCACCCAGGTCGAGAGAAACACACGGTCCCAACGATGCTCCTAAAGAAGAGTTCACCACTTGCCTAGTAGAGGAGGAGCTGCCAGAAAGAAACACCGACTCGCAGCCACAGAGGAAGACGCAGGGTCACCAAGAGACGGATGCCAAACCAAAGTCACCGCCAACGCCACCACTCCTACACCTGGAGCACTTGAACCTGATCTTTGAGGTCCACAGTCTGGTGGATGATCAAATCTTCAGGGTTGCCCACGTTAGCCAATGCTTGGACATGCTATACACAGCCTACTCTAGTGCCACACCTCGACGACAATGCCCCATCTGTGCTCAGCTCTATGTCATTCCTGTCAGCAGTGGCAAGGCGAAGGACGATTGCGAGGACTTCGGTGAATAGGTTCTTCTATTTCGCATGGTCTCCAACTCCTTTTCTTTTGATGTTTATCAGAGCAGTAGCTCTTTTAGTTATTAGCCTGGTTAGCGTTAGCATAGGCCTTACTACACTGTTGATGAAAATGGACAAGCACCCTGGTTTCCTCTCGGCAGGGTGGTGAAACGAGCTATTTGATTTTGCATGCTATTTTTTGGACAAGCCAACTATCCTAATTTTCTGCATAGGCGAGATAGCTGGCACCTGTATGTCATGGTGTATTTCTTTTTTGAAGTTTTAATATAACAGGATTTGCCTTTTTACTTAAAAAAAAAAAATAATTTAAAAACTTTTAATGAATATAAAAATTATGTTTAATTGTACTTAATAAAAAATGATTTTTAAAATAATCTAATTTAATAATAATTTAAAAACCTTTCATAAATATAAAAGTAAAATGTAATTACAATATTTAGAAAATAATGAATATTTAATAAGTATTTTTTGTTATGTTCATGGTTGTTCTATACCTATAATAAAAAATTATCTTAGATGTTTTAAGTCATTTAACTTTAAGGGAGAGTTTCCTTTCTCTAAGTTGTTATTTAATGATGCATGGAGCACATTTAAGTCATTGAACTTTAAGGGAGAGTTTTTTTTCTCTAAGTTGTTGTTATTTAATGATACATGGAGAACATTTAAGTATCTCTAAGTATTTTCTTGTACATTAGAGCAGATATGATTGGATTTGAGAAGGAATTTCCTTTCTACGCCCCATCCTCTATGGGCTAAGCCTTGGCCCCGTGGGACCAAGGCTTAGTCCCAAGGGGCTGGGGTGATGCCAAGAATAGCCCCCCACAACACCCCAATAATATGTAGGTTTGTAATTTTTATTTTTTTTGTTTTAATTTTAATTAAAATTTTATGTTATTTCAATTGCAAAATTGTATTTTATTTTTTTTTGTTTTAAATGTTATTAAATTTATTTATATTTGTTTTTTCTATTTTTTTAATTTAGTTTCAATTAAAATTGATAGTTTTTTATTGTAAAATTGTTTTTAATTTTCTTTTTAAATTTTGATTTTTTTTTGTTTTTAAATATGCTTAAAAGTTTATTTTAAAATTGGTTTTAAAATTTTATTTTTATTATTTTGTTATTGATTTTATTAAAATTGTTTTGTTTTCATTTAAATATTGTTTTTAAAATATATATTTTTGAATTTTTTGTTTAAAATTTTAGTTTAAGATTTTTTTTCCTTTTTAAAGTATTTTTTTTTGAAATTATATTTTAAAGGTTTTTTTAATAATTATTTTGTAAAAAAATATATATAATTATTTTTTAAATTATTTTTTTTGGAAAATTTTATTTATTTATTTTGTTTCTTTTTAATTATTTTTCTTTTACACATTGTTTTTTAATTTTTAATTTTTTTAATTGAATTTATAATATATTTTTTTAAATATGTTTTTTGGTCATTTAAAATAAAAAATTATTTGTGAAGATTTTGTTCTTTCTATTTATTTGCTTTTTAATGTAAATTAAAAAAAATAAAAAATAAAATTTGTAAATAAATTTTCACAATTTCAATTAGGTTGTAAATAACTATGATTTTCACGTTTAGGAAAAAACATTTTTTTTTACGTAGTATCACTTTTTGATTTAGGTGTTGCTTTTAAGGTCTTTTTGAGCTACTGTCTAAGTTTCGAAGGCCATGTTCGAAAAATGTTGTAATTTTGACCACGTTTAAAAAAATGGTGCTATCGATAGCACCACATTTTGATTTGGGGGTTGATTTTCGTGTTTTTTGCGCAAAAATATGGGTTTTAAGGGCCAGAGTTCTCGTTTTGAGGTCATAGTTCTCTTTAAGTCGGTAACTATGTTCAAGTTGTTATTTAATGATGTATGGAGAACATCTAAGTATCTCTAAGCATTTCCTTGTACATTAGAGTAGATATGATCGGATTTGGGTAGATTTGAAGGCCTCACAAAGATATATCTTTTGAAGCAAAGTTAAAAAGAGCAAGTGTGGAAAGCTCAACAGGATTCTACATCATCATCAAATCTTTTAATGGGAAGTTAATTTTGTTGTGGATAAATGGATTTGATTTAGTGACGACCATTAAAATATCCTTGAAACAACATATGGGGATGCCCTCTACTTGGCTACCTTATATATGAGGGTAAACAATTGTAGGATTCATCTCAATTGATTACATATGGGGATGCCCTCTACTTGGCTACCTTATATATGAGGGTAAACAATTGTAGGATTCATCTCAATTGATTGATTACTATTTGCATGGGCTCCACTATTATTTTAGTGTTGCATTTGTCTAGAGGAGTAGTGGGATTTGAGGTGCATTCTTCATCCAATCCAATTTATTATAAAGATGAAACTTCATTAAAGGAACCTCCTCCAACAATCAAATTTCTTGTCATGCAAAGTTCAGATACTGTTGATAAAATGG
The DNA here is from genome assembly GCA_032191745.1 of Picea mariana. Taxonomy (NCBI): domain Eukaryota; kingdom Viridiplantae; phylum Streptophyta; class Pinopsida; order Pinales; family Pinaceae; genus Picea; species Picea mariana. The sequence continues at coordinate 17,521 of JASDQU010203639.1, forward strand.
ATGAGATATCATCTTTGGAGGTCAAGCATCCAGAAGAAAATGAACTTTTTTTAATCCTTAAATCTCCTGCAATAATCTATTGGTTTAATGGGTTTTGGTCTTGATCCATTGATCTACATCAATGGGTTTATTCCAATTGAACCAAACATTGCAATATGTTTCTGTGTTCCAAATTTTTCTTTGTAGTTCAATTTTATATTGTTGAGGATTACTAGAATTTTTTTGAGGAGGGGCCTTGGTTTTAGGGAAGAGCATGGCTCTTTATTACCCTATAGACTCCAAATTTTGACCCCTCTACTATTTTCATATCAAAATGTTGGTTTGTGTTTGGATATAGTATTTTGTTAGAAATATTACTGAAAGAAAAAAAAAATTAGAAAGATTTTTAATTAGAAATTTTCTGTGAATACATGCAACAGAGGCTTAAAAGTTCTTATCCCATTATTTTATTTGCAAATATAAGAAAAATAAACAAACAAGAAAAATCATTAAAATATGGTATAGAAACCCTAATGTTATTATTATCATTATTTCTAAAGAATAAATAGTAGATAACAATAAATAATTAAGCTATAAACAATAGATAACAATAAATAATTATGATATAGAAAAGTTAAGCTCTATATAATTATTTATTTCTGTAACAGTAGTATATAACAATAAATAATTTATTTTATTTGCACAAACAAATAAAATGGAATTATTATGAATAGTAGAAATAGTAAGTGACTATATTCCTAACAATATAATAGAATTATTGTGTTTGCAATAGTAACAATAACAAATGAATATGTATATGCAACTTCCTGTATTTGAGATTCAATCAAATATAAAATATCTTTTGAATATCCTTATATGTAAAAAAGAGAAACATCAAAGAAATACCATAGTTATTTGTAGATTGTTTATACAAAGAACAATATTGATAAATTCCCTAAAGTACCAAAAGAGGACTATCTTAGGATAGAATAATCATAATTGTTGAAATCATAAACCTTTATGAAAATAGTGTGATAATCTCCCTTTGAAATATTTGGAATAAACTAAATAGTTATAAGGAAATAAACCTAATATACAAGGTCGATGTAACTAATCTTCTATATGTTTGGAAATGCGCTAAGTCATTTATGAAAAGACAAAAATAATAAGCCGCGACGTACATGTGATATTTAAACAAGATTACAGTAAACCATGGTCTCTGCCAACGGATTCACTGTTAAGAACCAAACATCAATATAGCATAGAAAAACCTCAAGAAAAGTACTCAACGCCTTGAAAAGAGATAATTTCAGATAATAAGCCTCTTCGAGGGGGCAACCTCCCTTTACCCCACTTAAATGTTCAAGTACAAGATGATTCAAAATGAAAATGTCTCCTTGGTATATATAG
>JASDQU010203640.1:5438-18854 GCA_032191745.1 Picea mariana
CGGTCGGTTGTTTGACATGGACCCTCAAAGGGAACCCCCATTGGATCGATCTCCTTGGTATAAGGATGTCATATACTTTTTGCAAGAGTTGCGGCCTCTAGACGGCCTGCAAAGAAACAAAGCAAGAGCTATGAAGCTCAAGGCAGTCAGATACTGCCTTATTGATCAAATTTTATACTGGAAAGACCCCCTAGGGGTGCTTTTAAAATGCATGGATCCACAAGAGGCCGACAGGATCATGGTCAAATTTCACAGCGACCTATGTGGAGGGCACCATTCCTGGAAGACCACAGCCCACAAAATTCTCAGAGAGAGGTACTACTGGCCCACCTTGTTCGTTGATGTCCACAGGGGAGTTAAAGCCTATAACTCATGCCAAATATTTGCAGGAAAACAACAGCTTAAGTCTTTATCGTTAAATCATGTGGTTGGTTCAGGACCTTTCCAGCAATGGGGCCTATATTTCATTGGAGAAATTCACCCTGCTTCTAGTGGGCAGCACAGATGGATCCTGGCTGCTATATATTTTTTTACCAAGTGGATTGAAGCTATCCCCACCAGGAGTGCTTCCCATAAGGTAATCATTGGATTCCCGGAGGACCTCATCATGAGATTCGACTGCCCAAGTAAGATTTTCACTGATAATGCAGCCTCTTTCAGGGCTGAGCCATTAGCCAAGTTCTATGAGCAATTCGGGATCAAAATGATTCACTCCACCCCATATTATCCACAGGGCAATGGTTTAGCAAAATCCTCCAACAAAATCCTGATAAGGATCATCAAAAGGTTGTTGGAAGACAACAAGAAGGCTTGGCATTCAAAATTGAAATTCGCTCTATGGGTCGATCGAGTGACTACGAAGAGATCTATAGGTGTCTCTCCTTTCCAATTAGTCTATGGAGAAGAGGTTTTTTTCCTTCTCATTTAGCCATTCCTGTAGCAAAATTCCTCCAGGATCATCAAGAGGAGCTTGACGACATGATCAAAAGAATTCATCAGCTAGTGGAAGTTCAGTAGGTCAAGGAGCAGGTAATGGGTAGAATTCAGGACCATCAGCAAAGGATCAAGCAGAGTCTTGATAAGAAGGCCAAGAAGGAAGAGTTTTGGATAGGAGACATGGTACTAGAATGGGATGCTCCTAAACAGGATAAAGGTAAGCACGGAAAATTTGAAGCCCTATGGATCAGGCCCTTCAAAATCTCTAAAGTTTTCTCAAATAACTCGTATAGGTTGTAGGATTTGGAAGGTGAAGAAGTTTTCAACAGCCCATTAAATGGGCATTTTCTTAAGAAATGTTTTGTCTGAGCCTTCGGAGGCTCCTTTGTTTGTAAATATTATCCTTTTAGTTCATTGTTTTTATTTTTATTGTTTCGGCTTAGTAAATGACTCCATAGCCCAACAGCAAGGCACTGGAAGTGAAAAATGAGTCCTTAGAGCATCATAGGGAAAACTCTATCCCCCATCGAGCCTAACGTTAGTAACATTACTTGTTCGGGGTACAAGAGCATTCAAGTCAGCGAGTCACATGAGGATCACCCGAGCGCAATGCAGAAAATCTCATTTCAGGCTCCCAAGCAAGCAAGCGGGTGAGATTATATCATCGACGGTCCACATTCATCCATAAGAGAAGATCAATGGTTGGCAGAAAATCGCGGTTAGCGGAGTTGTGCCAAGATTAGCGCAAATGCATCGCACACATATTGTATGTAGGGAAGGATAGCAACCGTCCATCCAAAGGACGTGTGGCACAAGATCTAGCCACGTCGGCATTTTGGCAATCACGAGTCCCACAAGGGTGAAGGTTTTGTGTTGTCCTATATCTCAAAACCCCGAATCCTAAAGGAACCCAAAGTTGGGCCCGCAGTATTAAAGAGAAATCTCGGTCATCCATCCACAGGAGACACCTGGTGTGTGATTAGGTTCCTCACCATTTCACCCATCGCGATTTTAAGGTGCAAGGAGCAGCTCCTTCATTTCCCAATGCGTGAGGTGCTGGGAGTGTCGAGGACCCAAGCCCACAACATCGTTGGAAGAGTTCAGAACTATCAGATCTAGAGGGATGTATGGCACTAGATTAAACCGACTCAGTGTTTCGCTCATTGCAATTTCAAGAAACAAGTATCAGCCCCTTCCTGTTCGCAAATGTCGAAAGCTCCTTTGAGAGTAAATGCAAGGTCATAGCCCGTGGTCACCTGGGAAATAAAAGAGCTGTGCAAAGGGGGCCAAATGCATCGGGTCCATTCGCCAAAAGTTTCATCGTGTTTTCTGGGTTCCATTTGATCCGACCTCAAGCCTAGTTTTCTCTTGAAGTAAATGAAGGTAAGAAAGAGTGGTTGAAACCTCTCTTCATGCATTAAGTGCAAGATATGGAGAGCCTGGATAGTGGTCTACTCGAGAGGGTCCTACGTACCATTTTTTCCAAAGAGGCCATGCCCAGTCCTCGATTAGCCAGAGGAGGTCTGCACACGCTAACTTGGCTCTTAATGACTCAGCTACTCCCCTTACAGGAGCCATGCACAGTTAAGATGGCATCTGACGGAGGATATATGTCCGAATTTGGCTGAAAGGACACCAAGCCTTGGATAGCTGAGCACGCCACTGTGAGGCAAATTTTCTGAGTATATAGGCTCAATCTTTGTATTTTGTAAAGCATGGATGGTTGAGCAAGGCTCCCGATTGTAAAGTTTTGATGAAGCACTGGTTGCTCTGGTTAACATACAAGTGATTTGAGATTTCTTACTTTATTGATGTCAGCTTCTTTCCATCTCTTTGTTTATCATGTTAGAACAGCTTGGAATTGGAGGATCCGGTCGAGTTGTAGTTGTTATAGGATGATGTAGGTTGGATCACTGTAACAGTTACATTGTTTCTAATCGGTTCCTGTGATTTTCTTAGCGCTGAATGACTTGGAATTGGAGGATCTAGTCGAGTCACCCTTCAGCTCCTTGAGGCTCTGGACCAAGAGGATCTTGGCTTCTGAGTTCTTTTTCCTCAAGCTTCCGAAGGCCTGTCACCCAAGGCAGTCTTGCTCACCCTTCTCACAAGTCTTCCATATACCACGCTTTAATCCACTTACTGATGGAAGTTGGATCAAGACCTCCCTTGCTTTCTACATACCAGGCTCGATTCCCTGAGTTAAAGCTATATTTTCTTGAGTCTTTACCCATCTGATCACCCCCCTTAAGAAAATCGTGACATAAAACTAATGGGCATTGGGCTCTGCTCCTACAAGAAATCCAGGAGTGACTTCTGACGCTAACACACCCCAGATCTATTATACCTTCTGATAGGGGATAGACTTGAGTTGTTTCTTTCTCTCTTATGGGAATGACTATGGGAATGATGGCGATGTATACTAGCACTTTTTAGTTCTCTCTTCTCCTCTGAAGATTTGTGACTCTCAGATATACTTGAGTTACTCTCCTTAACCAATTTCTTCTCTATTCTGTTCAAACCTTCCAATAGCTTCATGTTGAAGTTATCCTACTTTTCTTTGGCTTTCATAAGCCTTTCATTATCATCTTTATGGCTTTGGACAACCTTCTGCAAATTCTTAATGGTCTCAGCCATATTCATATCTTTGTTTCTTTCTTCTCCATGTCCGTTGGAATTCATTCCTTCCATGCCCAAATGGACATCCATCCCTCTACTCGTCTCTAGATGGATACAATTCTCCTATGCCTCTTCCATTCCTACAGACTCTACACTAGTCTGTCCTAATCAAGTTGTTGTTAATTCTGCAAAACGTGAATCCATCGAAACTAATCAGATTAACAATTCAACAATTTATGAGAATATGCACCATTTCGATTCATCATACACATTAGCATTATCACTCCCAGTTTCTTGGTGTTATCACCATGACAATTCTAGATAAGACCCAAGTCTCGAGAACACTGACGCGCAGTGTCTTCCAAGATACACTTTTGCAAGAAGGTGGTATTGTCAAAACCAATTTCGCCAAGACGTAGTATCACATGTCCCAACATGTCAAATCCACCACTCATGGAGCGGGCGACGGCTAGCTAGATCACCTTGCTTCGTTCGTTTGGTACCTCGCAGCCATGTGACGTTATTTGAATGCCGCCATGTAATGAACTCAATAGCTAATCATTCGAAATGGATTGGCCGAGCATGGAAACCCAATGCTCCTTGTACGTAATCTGTCTACACTTCATAAATGGAGTTCTATAATTACCACTCCCCAAGTATGAAGATATATGTGTATCCATAACCATAGTAATATTCAATTTGCTCGAATTCCTTCTCTCTGTAAAGACACTTTTGGTATCTCCAACTCCAGATACATGGACAAAGCTAAGTCTAGTGAAACTGGTTATTCAATCAACATGCTAGGCTTTTCTACGAATAAGGAGGAAAGGGTCCTCGCGCACCTTCTAGCAACTAAGTTCCACACAGATCTGGTTATAGACTTGTGATTGGAAGTCATGCCGAATCTCATTATAAAGGATTTATTCATCAACAGGCCAACCACTAAGAAGAAAAGGAGTAAGCATCATAAGAAGGAGGAATCTACAGTTGAAGCAGTCGAAAGCGTTGGAGAAAATCAACCGATATGGTTAGACTCCTCTTTAAAGGCATAGATTGCTAAGCTGAAGTAAGTCTTCAACTAAGATAAGTATGTGTCAGGGAATTTTGAACATCCTGTAGCGGAGTTATAAGTACAAGAGATGATAGGCCTATTCTTCAATGGTCCTTTCTACAACAGGCTAACTGTTGTCATCACCCTTTTGTAATTTTGTGATTAATATTATTATATAAATACAAAAATGGATTTTAGATTGTTTTATTACAATTTCTATCTGGCAATGTTATGACTCTTGTTTTCTTTTATAATAAGTTTTTCTTGTAATATTATATTTTATTTTTATCTGTCTAAATCGGAAGAAATTAAAATTCAGAATGCTTCAATGCGGTTATGTTTTTATGTTTCTTTTATTATTATGCAATTTAAACTCAGACTCCTCTCCTTCCAAGTGACTTCACATGCATTAACTCACAATGTTCATTTATATTATTGTGCATAACAATATTACAAGGTAAACTCATTTTTGTGCACCTAAATCTACTGTGCATTTATTCTTTGTCGTACCGACTACTTACGCACACTACTCTAGCGTTGTGCGCCAACATCTACTGTGCACGGTTTCGATACTACGCACCGGTATTCCACATGAATTTTTGTCCTATGCATACCCCATGTCAAGTTTAACATATTCCTTCATGCTCAAATATCTGTGCATACTGCTGAATACAACATTGTGAAACAACTTATACTCATACTTATTTGCACACCAACAAAACTCCTCATCGTTAAGAAAAACTTGCGCACCCCAAGTGCACCTTACTATGGGTGTACTTACCGTGCAAGGCTATTTTCAGCGCGTGCATCTACACATAATAATCCTCTGCGTGGCGCCACAATTTATTGCACATACTGGCATGCCACGGTTTCCTGCACGGTGCCAAATTTACCATGCATGACAATACGCCAACCTTTTCCAAGGACACACTATGACTCCAATTTTGGTCACTTTGAAGTTACTTTTCTGTGAATATTCACTTCAATTGCACCCTTCTAGCCCATCCAATCTCAGTGTTGAACTAGGCTCTGATACCAGACTGTAACGATCCCCTTGACCAACCTGAGGTCGAGGAACACCATTCCAGAGCATCTACTCATTCTTTGACGTCAGTCGGTAACATTCCCATCCATAAAGCCGGAACATGCTACTCTAGGAACGTCCTTTGTCCCCATACTATGGAACATACAGTAGCATACCCAGTATTCAACTAAGCAATGCCACCTAAATTTACTTTTTTTTAGATTGCATGCAACTAAACATGTACTTACAACACGCTTGTGGAAGCTTTAGATATAACATAACAAAACATTACCTTCTGTAATATATGATTTTTATATTAAAATAAAAGTAATTAATGATACGCATCATTTACAGGAAATTACCCATATGCACACAAGAAATCATAGTCACATATATGGTAAAGTTGTAACATGGACATGTAAATAACAAAACAGTGTATCCATATTTCATACAATTGGTAGTTATCTTAGAAAGATTGTCACCAACTGCTTGCAGACTGTCCACGAAACTCCTATCCATAGATTACATTATTCATTTCTCTCAATAGTGAATCACCCTTGAGCTGGGACTGAAATCCACCTAGGGTAAAGGGATTCCTATCCACGCTAAGGCTCATCGACAACAGGAAAGACTCTGTCTCAGGTGCTCACTCAACTAACAGCCTATAGCCTCTCATTCCCCACATGCCTGTCCCACCCAAGGAAGTGTTCCCCTTATCTGCTCAACAATCCTTCGGTTACACCACTTCCCTTCTAGGGCTTCAACAACAGGCCGGACCAGAAGTCTCAGATCATTGTAGCTGCAGTTTAGCACCAACGGAAATCAATCCACAACAATTATGTCACCCAGAGCACTATTCACAGGCCTGACAACCTGCTTCTTCAATCCCACTCTAAGATAACCAGGTACACCAACCAAAAGGGAAAGGAAAACAGGTTTCAAAAAGGTGGAATGGCTGTCTCAAGGATAACGGAATGTATGATTGAAATGGTCATGGAGTCATTGACTGGATAACTGAGCATTTTTGGATCATTGTGAACTCTTTTTCCCCAAACGATGGTTGACCTGATGGTTTTCCCCTCTTCCCTTCTATTCTTCTCCCCCCTTCTTTGAGAGAGAACCCCTCAAGTAAGCTTCCCCACTATATCAATGCATGTCCCCAACTTGAAACTTGTCATATTGGAAGTTACTTTTATCCACTTGTCCTAAACTTTAGAACTTAGGATAAAATTATCCATACTCGATGTTTTGGGAACTATTAATATAATATTCCCTTGACTTTTGGCCCTCCCTTTCCCTAACTGGTGAAGTTTAGTCCTCCATATCTTTATTGTGGTTGGTCTGCGCGTAGTGATGTATTTTATATTAATCATGAGTTCATGTACAAAGTAGGCGCATTGGCCCTTTAACATCTAGGCGTGCTGGCCTAATTCCAAGACATAAATATTCTGGCTTATAATACTGGCTCACCAGCTTATAATGCATATTATATACACAAAAGTTTGCCGACCTTAATATTGCACGCACTTAGTTACTGTGCATTGTATCCTCTGTCTCTAAGGTTGTGCGCACCTTAGTTACTGCACGCAGTATTCAGAAATGTGCACATTGCATCCCTTTACTGTGCGGTATATGCACGCACTATGCCATGAAAGGTATATTACAAAAGGATGTCTAAACACCTCACCAGCTTAAATATACTTGTATTATATTTACATTTGGGTTTGGCTGAGGGATTTTGCATCTCACATGCAACTGAAGATTTACCACTGTTAACTACATGCATGTCAGATCCAATGGAGACCTAGTTGAGATAATAGGTGAAAGGGACAATTTGACTATTAGTTGTGACTTTAGTGGGTGCACTCATGCAACCACATACACATTGTATGTTCCCATGAAGAATGTGCATCCTAGGAAAGAGGGAATCATTAATTGCAGGGATTTCCATCAGCAGGGATTGCGTAGAGGAGGCAGGTTGTCTAGAAGAAGAAAATTGGCACATGAATTTGTCAATTTTTGTATGACAGTGTGAGACGATTGTATATTGTACTGAGAGATCTTGGATTATAGTTTTGTATGATATTGTTTCATGATCCATGATATATACATAATATATGATAGTGGGGTTTTTAGATTTATGCTTTCCCTGTAAAACATTTTTGTTATGTGTGATTGATCTTTCTTCTTGATATTGCAATTGGCGATTGTGTTTTAATTTCCGCAAGAATATTTGTAGAAACGATTATGTATTTAACAGTGGCATATAATTGTTAGATCAAGATAATCCAGGAAATACAAAATTTGTAATAAAATTTCTACACCGCTCACACTGGAGTTAATCACGAGGTTGCGTGAAGTCAGTTGAAGGGATATCCCCTCGATACCTTCCTAGCATCAAAGATATTTCTAGGGATCTATTCATATCTAGGGATCTTGCTAGTGCCTTTACCTCCGTGAGAGGTGGTACTTTCAAGGTTTCAGGATTTACTACCCTACCCATATGGTGAACCTGACATATGACTGCTCGCCTGTGCATTGGTTATACATTGGTTTATTAGTTGCTTCACTTAGGTGTCTCATAGATTACTTGAAGGGGTTATTCTATAGGTACCCTGGGTCAGATAAGGGTCAGACAACACACAACCTTTATGGAGGATTACCTCTCCAGAGGGATCTAACTGACTAGTTGTTAATCCCACGAGGGACCTTATAATTGATTCTTTTACCTCTAATATTTAGTAGGGAGTCTCAGGCCCCTCTTGGGTGAGACATACCTTCTTTAGGGAGGGAGGCCACTCAACCACTTTACCCCATTTGCATGCATATTGGTCGTTTGAATTTTGGTGTGCTCTTTGATTACTAGTTATCCTTAGGATATATTTTTTATCTTTAGAGTCTTAAGTCATTGTGGAGTCGGACCAGTGTCCCCCCGATCCCATCGCTTGTTACAGTTACCACCAAATTTCAATTCTTTGCCTTCTAAAAGGAGTAGAATTGTTATATGTGGTACACACACCTCCATTTTTCAAACTTATGATTCTACAAGGATGAGTACTGAATCTAATCTTCATAATGTTGGAAGCCCTTTGACTCCCACACCCACTATAGTAAATGGCACCCCTTTGACTCATGTGACCACAATGGTTGTAGCATCGGAGGCACCTATCATTACTATACCCCGAACTATAGTGAATGATCAATATCTTTCCTTGAACTCTTTTGGGTCTCTTGGTCACTCGCCGAGATATAATGTTTAGTCCATCCCTATGGCTTCTAGTCCTTTTTCTTATGGTATACCCAACTTCACTTCATAGTTTTCAAACTCTATAACCTCTGCTAGCCCTAATGCTAGCATTGGGCTTGGGGGAACTACACCTCCTTACACTTATTTTTCATTTGGTGGTTCTCAAATCCATAAAATGACTCCTAATATAGGAGGTTTTCCTGCTTTTAACCCCAAGTCCATTCCTATTACTTATGGGTGGAACAACCAACCTGGAAGACAAGATCCTGCTGAAGGTCCGTCCTATACCCATACCTCCGTGGTGTCGATTCCGACCAATAATTTTGGCATGATGAATCCACCTCTATCCTCTAGATTTCCACCTGGAGGATGTTAGTTTCACACTTTGGGAAACCCCCAACTTGGATCCAATCCGACTAGGGGAAATTTTTATAACCCTCAATAGGACATTCCTACTGGAATGATTCCCAACCAACCTTTTATGAATCAGCCCAGAGGAGGGCCTTATAATCCTAGACAGGACTATGGTTCTTACAAGAACCCTGGATGGGATGCAATTCTGCATGCACAATCTTTCCTAGGAGCTTGGGGCTAGATGTTGCAACCATGTCTCCCTTTTCTGGTCATGCTTAATCTACCAAACTTGTCTAAGTTAATAAACGACCCTGTGAGTCATGATCCTACATGGCCCCCTATCCCCACCAAGCTTCCTTTGGACATTCCAAAGTTCAAAGGTAAGAATGGAGAGGATCTTGGTGATCACGTCACTACCTTTCACCTTTAGTGCTCATCAAATTCCCTTATTAACGATTCTATTTGTTTGAGATTATTTCAATGCACCCTCATTTGAGTTGCTATGAAATGGTATATTGAGTTACCTAGGGGGTCATATGGGACCTTTAGTCAGTTGGTGATGGTGTTTCTTAACCACTTCCAGTTTCCCATTCATTACAATGCTGGCTTAGAATGTCTGTCGACTTTACACCAAGACACCACCACTCATATCTTGGATCATATCCAGGAGTGGCATATAATAAGAGGTTGATTAAGACCCCTATACCATTGGCATTTCTTTTAGAAAGGGTTCCCTAAGTCTTTGCACGCTCCTATCTCAAAAGATGTTTCCACTTCTAGGGTTACCACTAAGGAAGAATAAATCTTTAGAGCCCAACAGTTAGACTTGACATATGCTCAGTCTGGGATGTTATACCACCTTCTTCCAGACGCACCGTGGTCAACTTATGAACCTAGACAAAAGCTCGTACCTCATGCCGATGGCATTGTGGGTTACACCAATGTAATATCCGTAGAATCGGTGATGAACCATTTGAAAGAGTTGTTTCTAATCCAGTCTATAGGAGGGACATCTTCGTCTGTGTCTTCCAATCCCATTCAGTCGGCGTATGTACTTTCTGTGCAATCGTTGGATGACCTAAATGGTAACCAACAAATAGGAGGGAATAATAAGAAAGGACCTAATAATCGTAAGGGTGGGAAAACTGGTAATAAACCTAAGGACAATGATAATAATGAGAAGATAAATAATAATGATGGAGAGGGAAAATGAGAAAGATGTAAGGTGAAGTTTCCCTGTAATCTTTTCACAGATGATCACCTTACCCATTTATGCTTCAAACTTGCAAAAGCTACGATGCTATTATCTCTACCACCTGTCATGTTGATGAATCCATTTCTACATAACCAGTACATGGCCTTGAGTTTCTCAAACGCTGGAAATGCGGCTAGTGGGATTCAAAACCTTCCATCGCAAGATGGAAACCATTTGTGCATCAATATGGTCAATGTGAAAATCAATGTAGGCACTCGATCTCGAGATTATAGCTCTTCACAAGATATTCCTAGTCTATAATCTCCTCCTCCTCCTCCAGAGATGAACTTACAGATTGAAAAACCAGATCCACGGCCTTTTATTCCAAAAGGAGTACTCAAGCTCTCTACCCACAATCCCAATGCTATAGTTGTCCAGAACTACTCTATTGTTGAGGACCTGGGTCAAACCCCTTGTGTGTTGTTGGCTTTGGAAGTACTCTAGACATGTCCTTCATAGAGGACTACCTTACTATCTACTTTAGTAGCTCTATAACCCAGTGGCTAAAAAATTATCAAGTTTGATGTCATGGATGTGAAGCCTCACTTTCCTTACCATGTGGCTTTCCAAATCCATGTGGAGTACTAAAATTATACCATCAAATGTGCAGTTGTTGATGAAGGAGCTGCCACGTGTGTTATGTCCTTGATGTATTGGAAGGCTCTTAATTCTATGACTCTTTCCAAGTCATCAAACATGTTGACTTGTTTTGATGGTCATTCCTTCCGCCCTCATGGTATTCTCCCCACCTTTTTGGTCCATTTAGGTGGGAACACAGAGGTGGAGGTAGAGGTAGTTGATGCACCTCTTGATTATAACTTATTACTAGGATGAAATTGGACCTATACTATGGTGACTATTGTATCGTCCATCTTTCATACTCTTTGTTTTCCTTATGAAGGGAATATTGTGATGATCGACCATTTATCCTTTGTGTACCCTAGTCCCAATGGATCTATTGGATCGTCGATCCTTGTGATTGAAAATTATCATTTGGAAATTGAGAATATTGGTGTCGGAATTTATTCTTCCCTTATGGGTACTTTTGACTTCATGACACTGATTCACCACATTTACGCCATGTCTAGTAGGCCCATTTCACCTCAGAGGTCCATTCATTTCCGCTCTTCCTATTTTAGTGATCTGTGGACCCTACCTTCCTCGAATTTGACTTGTGAAGGTTAGTTGCATTCTGGAATGGCCATGCCACTATTGGTAATGGATATTTCATATCAAGTTGTTCTTCACTCTTCCACCGATCTCGATCCTGTTACCTCACCGATGGATGAGGAGGCTCTCATTCTTAGGCTCGTGTGGGACACTTCGTTGTCTTGTTCACATGATTTCCTAGATGAGACTTTTCCTTTGGACGAGGCTATCATCGAAGCCATGAATGGTTCCAACAGACCTTGGGATGATATGCATCATCGCTCTTATTTTCTCCCAGAGCTTGAAAGAATCGAACAAGATGAATTTCGATCTACTTTGAGTGAGATAGTCAATCATGCCATAGTTCCACTTGATACACACAACATTTATGCTGAAGGAAACACAATGATTATTTCTCCTACCATCATGATTGATATCTATCATACCCATGGAAAGATTGAAAACGTAAATATCGGTGCAGATTGTTCACCAGAAGAAATCCTAATCTACACCGAACTCTTCAAGGAATTTTGAGATGTATTTGCTTGGTCATATGAAGAGATGTCAGGAATCAACCCTCATATTTTAGAACATGATATTAGAACTTATATATATGCTAAACCTATTCGGCAATGTCTTAGAGATGTAAATCCTTGGAAGGCCCCTGCTATTAAGGCAAAGGTGGAGAAGCTACTTAATGTTGGCTTCATCTATCTGGTTCCCTTCATTGAATGGGTATCCAACCCCGTCCCTATGAATAAGAAGAAAGGAACTATCCATGTGTGTATGGAATTTCATGACCTGAACAAGGCATTTCCTAAACATAACTTCCCCACACCTTTCATCGACCAGATTCTCGACGAGTGTGCAGGAAGCAAAATATTTTCTTTTATGGACGAATTTTTAGGATATAACCAAATTCAAATAAAACTTGAGGATCAAAACAAGACAACATTTATTTTTCCTTGGGGTACTTTTGCATACTGAAAAATTCATTCCGGTATTAAAAACGCTGGAGAAACCTTCCAACGTACCATGAATTTCACTTTTCACGATCTTAAGCACATAGTCAAATCTTATCTTGATGACCTTGCTGCTCACTCTCGCAAGAGAGAGGATCATGCTATGCACCTTCTACTTGTTTTTGAATGATGTCATTACTATAGAATTTGGTTAAACCCTCACAAGTGCATATTTTTCATTAAGTTTGGTCGTCTTTTTGGATTTCTAGTTTCTGAGACCGGGATCATGGTAGATCCACAAAAGGTTGACGTGATACTCTGATTGCCTCCCCAATGCACAATTAGATAACTTCAGGGTTTACAGGGGAAAGATAACTTTCTTCCTCAGTTTATAGTGAATTGTGCCAATATCACTAAGGGTTTCTGATGTAGGAGAATATCTTCACCCTAGCAATGTGCCAGCTAGCCTACCAGCCTGCACATTCAATGCACATTCAATAAAGGGAGAGGCGTCATCTCTCTCATTTTTCAAAATTAAAAATGTAATTGAATGATTGTAAGGCTGGTAGAGCCAAGCCATGCTTTTGCGCAAGATGTAGTTAGAGTCACCTTTAATGGTTGGCAGGATGAGATATAGATTTGGTTTGGACTAGACAACTATTTAATGTAATTGATTGAAATTAATGAGAGTTGGTGAGATGGAGGGAAGAGATCAAGGATCCCCTCTTTGTATTAGATATTTTGTATCTAGATTCGGTTAGTTAGGTGTGATTTAGGAAGAAGTGAGAGAAGAGAGGGCCGAGACTTTGTCGTAGTCAGAGA
>JASDQU010203642.1:0-11895 GCA_032191745.1 Picea mariana
AAATATAAATATTTTCTACTGAAACTTATTACAGTGATATGATGTCCAACAATGGCTTACCAGACTCATCACTGTTCTGCTACATTTCGTTACTCTGTCTGCCTCATTTCCTTCCTGCACACATGACTTGCGTTGTCTGTTCTTCTGCTTTTTATGCTCTGTGCGCCATGTCAATTCACTGCACAGTTCCTCTTCTGTGCATTTCTACTTCTGCACTCTACCTCCTTGCTCACACTTCAATTCTTCTACACAGCGACCACAACAACTCCAACAGCAACAGCAACCCATCTCTTCTCTGTACCGTGTATTTATAGCTTCTGTGCACCTTGTGCATGCAATGTTCGCAATGCCTCTGCATGCTGACTCCGCACTGTTATCCTCCACCTCTCGAGTGATCTGTCTGATCATCATCATGACTCTTCAGCTTCTCTGATGGTTCACCTCGCGTGTCCAGCATCACTGTATGTTATACTGAGATTCCTCAGCCTCTCTGGCAGTTTGAGACTCTTCATCTTCTCTGTGACAGTCGAACTCACTTTCTCTGTTTTAGTTACAGGCCTCAATGCCCATCCATTTGTTAATCGCCTTCACGAACATCTTCATCCCTCTCAAATATTCTCAGAGGCTCTTCACCTTCTCTTTCAATCATCCCCAAGTGTCTTCGAGTCCTCTAGCTGAAACCATCAGTGGTTTCTGGCATTTATACTATGTCGTGCTACAGTTTCCCTCTGATCTTGTTCAAATTCATCTGCACCATTGGATATGCAGCGAGCAAATCTGGATGGCTCGAATCTGTGCTCCCAGATCTACGGTCGAGATTGGATTCTGGAGCCCCCTTGCCATTCTACCTTTAAGCGGAGGGGGGGGGGTCCGAAATTGGGCGTGCATCTCTCGAGTGGCCAGGATTAGAGTGCCCAGATCAACGACGCTCAAGCGATTTCGAACCCTCCTTGCCTTTCTGCCTTTAATACGGGGGGGTCCGGAATGGTGGGGTATTGACAAAGGACCCCACTCCTGACGTGTCACCTTTTGTATTGTTCTCCACCTGACCGTGTGACAAGGCTCGTTCCCTTTAGCCCCTCCTCATCCTCCGACATCTGTCCATCTCTCGAGTGGTGTAAATATGCTGACATCACACGTGGATTGACACGTGTTGAATACTTCCACGTGTCACTCTGATTCGTGACTTACATGTGCCTGAAATGTTGAATCAGTCTGACACTTGTCATTACCTGGTTGTGCCACGTGTTCCTGGCTGACATGGTCTGCTGACGTGAGTCAGGTTGACGGTCTAGATCACATCTTGATCTGACGGTTCAGATTCAATCGGGATTTCACACAACGCGATTTCGGGGTTCCTGATGTCAATAATCTTTGACATGTCCAACTCTCGATCCCCGAAACTCCGATAAGGACTGGAATCAATGGTCCAGATTCAACCTTAATCTGACGGCTTAGATTACATCGGGATTTCACATATCGCGATATCAGGATTCCTAATGTCAATAGTCTTTGACATGTCCAACTCTCGATCCTCGAAACTTCCGACATGGACTGGAATCAATGGTCCAGATTTGATCTTGATTCAACGGCTGCGATTTAAGTTGCGATTTTGCATATTGTGAAATTGGGATTCCTGTTGCAATGTTTCTTTGACATTTCCAACACGCGATCCTCAAAACTCCGATAGGGAGTCGGATCAACGGTCCACATAAACCCCTGAGATGGATGGTCCTCCTGCTTTCGGGATTTGTGAGCCCTCTACTCTTTGCACTTTTAAATATCGTGCAGGTTCTCCTCGATCCAACGGTGATCGAACCCTGCGCTTAGATCTGATGCCTGAGATATATCCTCCTCTTCAACGCACTCTTCTTGTCTTTATTCAGATCTGACGACCCTCATGCTGTCGGGAATTTTGGATGGGATCCAACGATCAGAAATGCTTCTTGGGCCTTCGATCATTTTGTCAATGTTGCGTTGCCTTCGATCATTCGATCTTCCTGGACTTATCTTCTCTTTTCCTGTTGATCATCGGTGTTGTACTCAAGCCATCATTACTGCTGTACTTGCCATCAATGACAAGCTTACGCTACCTGTAAAACATACCAAACATCCTCTGCACTATCTCTTCTGATCTTATCGAGGTTGCTCTGCAGCTTCTTCCCAAAATACTTCTGGTGTCCGTCTGTTACATTCTTCCTGTATTCATGCCATCTTCATTGCTGTACTTGCCATCAATGACAACCTGTTAAAAATTTCCAGTAATTCACCCTTGATTTTACCTCAAGTCTTAAGCGCTTTCCCAACTGGAGATTACATGAAATACTTTCCCATATTCAATGGGGAGGGAGATTTTATTATTGAGGAGCACTTAGCCTCTTTTACAGCTTTGAAGATAACTTTGATATAGAATAATTAGATGTTTGGATGACAGTGTTTGTTCAAATTCTAGATGGAGAAGTAAGGAAATGGTTATGAGGTCTTCCTGCAGGTTCTATTCCAAATATTGACATTTTAGATGACACCTTTCTGAAACAATGGGGAGACAAAAAGGATTCCTTGTATTATATCACTGAGTTTAGAGCCTTGGAAAGAAAAAATGGTGAGTCTATGTCATATTTTACTAAAAGGTTTAATAAAATGTATACCAAGATCCCTGACGAAATCAAACCTACTGAAACCTCTGCTAAAACTACTTTTGTTAATTCTTTTGATGTTAATTCTCTCTTCTGTTGAGAGAAAGGAGGTATTCTACCTTGAGCTCAATGAAGGAAGCATTTGTTGAGGTAGATTCAAATATTCTAGTAGCTGAAAGATTAAGGACAAAATCTGACAAAGACAAAAAGAAGCAGAAATATGTCCCATCTTCTTCCAATACAACAACATCTGATCCAAAAATCGATGAAATGGCTAAAATGTTGAAGACTCTAACATCAGAATTGGCCAGATTGAAATTGGAAGCTAAGCAGTCAAATAGACCTATTCAATAGGGTGGGAATAGGAATCCAAATCAGTTCAAAAAACCATAGAATGCTCCTCAGCATATGCAAAGAGAAAGAAGGAATCAAGAAGAGAAAAGAATCATTCCCCCTTTCCAGAAAAATGCAGTTGAAGATACAAAAGAAAGTGGTGATGTTGAAGAAAAATGCACTGCTAATTTAGATGGAATTGAGCTTCCCACTAGTCACCTGACTCAACAGGAATACAAGGATTCTTTGATATCAAATCGGTTTAATGATCAAAAAGAGGAAATTTTTCAGAATCAGCCACAAAAGAAATACAATTTAAGGTCTAAAGAAAGTGAGTCAAAACTAAATGCTCAAACTCGTACTAAGAAGATAAATACTTTAGAGAACAAGGGCCAAGCAAATCATATCACCATCAACAACCTATCAAGCCAGGTGTTTCAGAAGTTAAAGAAACAGAAAGATAGTTATATCCTTTTAATCTGGAGCACGAGATAAATAAAATTAAAATTCATGTGCCTTTGATAGAGCTGATGAAGAATGAGCCTTTTAAACATTATATCTTGAAGGTTTTGAAATATCCTGCGCCTGTTATCTCTTCAAATACTTCTCCATCACCTGTTATATCTTCAGACACTGTAAATTTTCAAGATGAAAATCTTGTTATAACAATTGGCCCGCATATTGAAAATGGATTTGATTCTTCCCCGCCATTTTATATATCCCTGAACATTCATGATAAAATTTTGCATAACTCTCTCATGGAATCAGGAGATCACATAATGTTATGCCCAAGGTAGTTATGGATGATTTAGGGTTAGATATCACAAAACCCTACGAAGATCTCTATTATTTTGACTCTAAAAAAGTCAAGTCTTTAGGAGTTATCAAAGATTTGGTTGTAACATTGTCTCAACTGCCTATGAAGAGTGTTGTTATGGAAATTGTAGTGGTTGATATACCGAATTCTGAGCCTACCAAAGCCTCAATGCCATCTTTATGTTCAAGAAAGAAAGTGACCAGAACTAACCCAAATCCTAAGACAACTCCAACATTATCAAATCCAGAAAGATTATTAAGAAAATCAAAGAATACCCAGGGCCAGTCATATTCTTCTAAAGATAAGTCCTCTTCTGAAGAAATCATTTCTTCTCCTAAAAAATCCATTACTATTTATGCAAAAAAGTTAGTTCCCATTATTGAAGAACATCCTATTATTTCAAAGACAGTTGAAGAAAAGGTCAAACCTGAAAATACTTCTTTGGAAGAACAAGTAGCTCATCRRTTAGGAGAACAAATAGTTGAGGAATGGAATCCCTTATCTTATCTCATTAATGATGAAAGTTATGAAGAATCGACTTCTCTGGGAAGACCTATTAAAGACTTGCCTAAGTATTCAAAGGAAGAAATTGAATAGATCTGAGCCTCATCTATTCTTCAGCCTAACACTTCTGAAAGAGATAAACCTGAGATCCAAATTTTTAATAATACTCTTGCTATTTAAGGATTCATAAAGTCTACAAAGATCTATTTTCAGCATTCATTGCCTCCTAAGGTTCATACTCCATCTTCACCTCATACTTCACAGTCATCCTCTCCTCTTAAATCTCCTACTCCAGTTGTTCGCACTATGGTTGTTAATAAGATGGATGTTATCATTGTTTCTAGATATTCAACCTTGATTTTACCTCAAGTATTAAGCGCTTTCCCAACTGGAGATTACATGAAATACTTTCCTAGATTCAATGGGGAGGGAGATGTTATTATTGAGGAGCACTTAGCCTCTTTTTACAGCTTTATAGATAACTTTGATATAAAACAATCAGATGTTTGGATGAGAGTGTTTTTTCAAATTCTAGATGGAGAAGTAAGGAAATGGTTTTGATGTCTACCTGCAGGTTCTATTCCAAATATTGACATTTTAGATGACACCTTAATGAAACAGTGGGGAGACAAAAAGGATTACTTGTATTATATGATTGAGTTTGGATCCCTGAAAAGAAAAAGTGGTTAGTCTATGTTATATTTTACTAAAAGGTTTAATAAAATGTATACCAAGATCCATGATGAAATCAAGCTTACTGAAACCTCTGCTAAAACTACTTTTGCTAATGCTTTTGATGTTGAATTCTCTCTTTTGTTGAGAGAAAGGAGGTCTTCTACCTTGATCTCAATGAAGGAAGCATCTATTGAGTTAGATTCAAATATTCTAGCAATTGAAAGATTAAGGACAAAATCTGACAAAGATAAAAAAAAAAAAAAAAAGAATATGTCCCATCTTCTTCCAATACAACAACATCTGATCCAAAAATCGATGAAATGGATAAAATGTTGAAGACTCTAACATCAGAATTGGCCAAATTGAAATTGGAAGCTAAGCAGCCGAATATACATGTTCAAGAGGGTGGGAATAGGAATCCAAATCAGTTCATAAGACCACAGAATGCTCCTTGGCATATGAAAAGAGAAAGAAGGAATCAAGAAGACCAAAGAATCGTTCCCCCTTTCCAGAAAAATGCAGTTGAAGATACAAAAGAAAGTGGCGATGTTGAAGAAAACACTACTGCTAATTTAGATGGAATTGATCTTCCCACCAGTCACCTGACTCAATAGGAATACGAGGATTCTTTGATATCAAATCGGTTTGATGATCAAAAAGAGGAAATTTTTCAGAATGAGCCACAAAAGAAATACAATTTAAGGTCTAAAGAAAGTGGGTCAAAACTAAATGCTCAAACTCATATTAAGAAGATAAATACTTTAGCCAACAGGGGCCAAGAAAATCATATCAGCATCAGTAGCCTATCAAGGCAGGTGTTTTAGAAGTTAAAGAAACATAAAGATAGTTATATCCTTTTAATATGGAGCACAAGATAAATAAAATTAAAATCCATGTGCCTTTGATAGAGCTGATGAAGAACGAGCCTTTTAAACATTATATCTTGAAGGTTTTGAAATCTCCTGCACCTTTTATCTCTTCAAATACTTCTCCATCATCTGTTATCTCTTCAGACACTGTAAATTTGCAAGATGAAAATATTGTTATAACAATTGGCCCGCATATTGAAAATGGATCTGATTCTTCTCCACCATTTTATATATCCCTAAACATTCATGATAAAATTTTGCATAACTATCTCATGGACTCGGGAGCTTCACATAATGTTATGCCGAAGGTAGTTATGGATGAGTTAGGGTTATATATCACAAAACCCTACCAAGATCTCTATTATTTTGACTCTAAAAAAGTCAAGTCTTTAGGAGTTATCAAAGATTTGGTTGTAACATTGTCTCAACTACCTATGAAGAGTGTTGTTATGGACATTGCAGTGGATGATATACCACCAAAATTTGGGATGTTGTTGTCTAGGTCTTGGGCTAAAAAGGTGGGTGGATCTTTGCAAATGGATCTAACATATGCCACCATACCTATTTTGGTGGGAGAACATTGGAAATTATACAGGGAAGTCAGACTTGCTTATATTGTAAGTGATCATGACAATCAAGAAAATCATCCTATCTATGCAGTAGATGATGAAATTGGCTCAGCAAATTTCCATATCAATGATGATATTCAATCACCAATTAACAAACTTATTGGTAAGTAAGAGAAAGGTATTGAAAAATCAATCTGGAAGATGTATTTTGATGGTTCATGTTAAAAGGAGGGATCTAGTGTAGGGATTTTATTCTTTTCTCCTACCAAGGAAGCCATACCTTTGTCTTATAAATTATAATTTGAGGCTACCAATAATATTGTAGAATATGAGGCTCGACTGTTGGGATTAAAAGTTGTAAAAGATATGGTGATTGACAAATTAGCAGTTTTTGGAGATTATGAATTATTCATCCATCAAGTCAAGAATATTTATTGGAAAAAGCAGAAAATATTGAGGCAATACATGAATGATGTATGGGACTTTGTTGAAAACTTGTTTTTGGCTTTTGATATCAAATTTGTTCAGAGAAACTTTAATCAACAAGCAGATTCATTAGCATTAGCATCTAGTCACTTCAAGACTCCGCTATTTTCCAATCTAAGATATGAAATTGAAGTTAAACACGGGCCTTCAATCCCAGATAACATTAAACACTTGCAATTTTTCAATGTTGAACAAGAACTGAAAATATTTATGGAAACTATTGATGAATTTTCTGCAATTTCTATTGACCAAGAAAATGAAAATGACGAGACAGAAATTCAATCAAATGTTCATTTTCATAATAAGGTAGCATGGCATAAAATCATGGAGTTAAAGGCAAATCACATCCCAAAAGGTCTGGTTCCACTTGAAAGATTGTTTGAAAGCAATGATGTTTCCAAAAAATCTTCAATTCAAAGTCAGGAAAAGGACATTTTTTATTAGAATATTGGTACTACAGTAGATCCGAAGATTATTAAAGTGTCCAACACATTGTCAGAAGAGCAGAAGAGAAGGTATGTTAATATGATGAAAGAATTTGTTGATGTTTTTTCTTGGTCATATGAAGACCTTAAAATTTTTGACATAGAAATAATTCAGCATAACATTCCCTTGAAAATGGGCTCTAAACATTTCAGGCAAAAAATGAGACAATTTAATCCTATGTCGTTGCTTATTATTGAAAAAGAGTTAAAAATATTGCTAGATGCTAAGATTATAGTACCTTTGAGATATTCAAAGTGGGTGGAAAATTTGGTGCCAGCCAGGAAGAAAAATGGTGAAATGAGATTATGCATGGATTTTAGAAATTTGAAGAGGTGTTCACTCAAGGATGACTATCCATTACCAAAAATTGATCACATTTTGCATAAATTGGTAGGTGCTCAAAGGATATCTATGTTAGATGGGTATTTTGGATACAAAAGATTGTAGTATTTGAAGAAGATAAAAAGAAAATTGATTTTACTACTCCATTGGGTACATTCATGTATGACAAGATGCCTTTTGGGTTGATGAATGCAGGGGTTGTGTTCCAAAGAGCAATGGACATTGCATTCATTGGAGAAAACGACAAGTTCATGGTGATATATCTTGATGAAATCATTGTATTCTCAAAGACTGATGATGAACATTTGTAGCACCTCAAGGATACTTTTAAGAAATGCAAAAGGTATGGCATATCTTTAAACCCAAAGAAATATCATTTTGTTATGCATGAAGGCAAGCTCTTAGGCCATATTGTATCTAAATGAGGAATCAAAATAGATCCTGAAAGGGTGGAGGCCATTCAAAAGATTGATATTCCCATAAACAAAAAATTTATTCAGTCATTCATAGGTAAAATTAACTTCTTAAGGAGATTCATACCCAATTTTGTTGAAATCATCAAACTCGTCACAAACATGCTAAAGAAATATGTTTAGATTAAGTGGACATGGGAATCCAAGTCCTCCTTTGAAAAGATAAAATAAGCCTTAATTGAAGCTCTTGTCCTCATTAGTCCAGATTATTCTAAGGAATTTTTGGTCTTTTCTTTTGCCTCTGAAGGTACCATTGTTGTTGTATTATTAAAGAGAATTGACGAAGTATTTGAACATCCTATTTATTTCTTTAGTAAAACTCTTAAAGATGCACAACTTAAATATGACATAATGTAGAAACAGGCTTATGCCTTAGTGAAGGCATTGAAATCTTTTATAGTTTATGCTTTGCATTCTAAGATAATTGCTTATCTTCCTAGAAGCAATGTGAAAGATATGTTTGTGTAGCCAGACAACGAAGGAAAGAGAGGTAAGTGGATATCAAAGCTCTTAGAATATGATGTAGAACTCAAACCTACCAAATCGATCAAGGGACAAGGTCTAGTGAGGTTTCTTGTTGACTCAAATTGAAAAGCTCTTGGACTGCACTATATTCAAAATTAGTCAGTTGTTCCAGTATCATAGGATAAAGAAAAATACTTACATGTATTGGACAAGTATCATTCCTCATCATGGTATAAGGACATAGTATATTTTTGCAGAAATTTCAGTGTCCATCAGATTTTGATAAATCTAAATGCAGATCTCTCAAGCTTAAGGCTATAAAGTACTGCATCATTAATCAGGATTTGCTTTGGAAGGATCCTAATGGCATTTTGTTGAGTTGTATTGATGAGGATGAATCAAATTTTTTTATGACTAACGTGCATAAAGGTGCGTGTGGAGGGCATCAGCACTGGAAAGCCACAACATTTAAAATTTTGAGAGTTGGGTATTATTGGCCCACCCTTTTTTTCTGATGTGTTTGCTAAAACTAGAGCATGTGAGCAATGTCAAAAATTTGTTGGAAAGAAAGAATTACGCTCTCTTCCCTTAAATCCAATCATAGCAAATGGCTCTTTCCAGCAATGGGGTTTGGAAATCATAGGATAAATTCATTCGCCTTCTAGTGGACAGCACAGATGGATCTTGACAGCCACTTATTACTTTACGAAATGGATTGAGGTTATCCCGACCAGAAATGGAACTGATAAGGTAATTATAAATTTTCTGGAAGAAAATATATTCTCTAGATTTGGTTGTCCTAGAAAATTAATTACACATCATGCTCACGCATTTAAATCTATTGCTATGAATGAATTTTTTGAAAGGTATAATGTTACCATGGCACATTCTACTCCTTATTATCCATAGGGTAACGGATTGGCAGAATCCTCCAACAAAAGCTTGATTAGAATCATCAAAAACGTGTTGGCATATAAGAAAAAGAGATAGAATTCTAAACCGAAATATGCTTTATGGGCTAGTAGAATTAGCACCAAAAATTCAATGGGCACTTCTCCTTTTCAGTTGGTTTACGGGACATATGTTATTTTCCCAACCCAACTTGGTTTACCTGTACTAAAATTTATGTAATAAGAATTGGAAGAACCCAATGATATTCAAAGAAGGATTTTTCAAATTATTGAGGTACAACAGAGGAGAGAAATTTTAAATGATAAATCCGAGACTTATCGGAGTAAGGTCAAAACAACATTTGACAAAAAGGCTAAGCAGGATGGTTTCAAAAAAGGAGATCTTGTTCTCAGATGGGATGCTAGAAGGGAGGAGAAGACAAAACACGGTAAGTTCGACAATTTGTAGTTTGGCCCATTTAAAATAACCAAAATTCTGAACAACAACACTTTTTTTCTTACAAAAATTAGATGACAGTGAGGTATTTGGAGGCCCAGTCAATGGGCATTTTCTGAAACATTATTTTACCTGAAAATCCAGGGTTAATTTAGCTTGTACAAATTTCTTTATTTTGGTGTGTTTAGCAGATCTAATAAGACTCCATATCCCAATGGAGACACTAGTCTACAATTATCTTCTTATAGTTTGGTTTTTCATAAATGCAGAATGGGTGATCCTTAATAAAAACAAAGGTCAGAACAAATAGAAAAGAACAGAGTGAAGGTCACAAGTTTCAATGGTAGAATTGAAAAAGAATGCATTGGTAAGCAGTTCTTAATGTATCACAAGGAGAACATTATCCCTAGATGGAGCCAGTGTTAGTCGCTAAGCCTATTACCACCTTTATGTTCTTAAATTTTAGCATGTTATATCAAAACTTGTCCTGAGATTTTTTGTTTTATTTGCTTGCGCTTTTTAAACATTTTACCTCTCATTTTGGTGTGATTTTATTTGCTTTAATTGGTTTTCATTTTCTTCTTATAGGATAGTTTGAAATTTTGCATGGAAAGGGATGTGTCACATCACAATGGTTATTTCCTAATGGAAAATAAAGGCATTTATCTAGTTATAAAACATAAAATAGGGTTGCTACCAGAATACTGCTATTCGGGTAGCACATGAGAAGTCATTATTCAAACGTGCTCCAAATCCGAGAATCGTGTCAAGAAAACCTAAAATCATGTCAAAGATCATGAAAACAGTTATGGTTTTCAAGTTTTTCATATTTAAATGATTATTTGATCCTATGCACGAATTCAATAACACGGGTTAGATTTTGTTGACATTTCAGTAAATCCAGTTTTCAAGCCATGACTCAAAAACATGCAAAGTTGTGATTTTGAATTTTAAAAAAGGAGTTTTGAATAAAGTAAATGTAGCTTATTGATATTTGCAGCCAAAATTTGTTTCCATTATCTATTTTGTGCAGGTATTCTCAGAACCCCAAAGTGAAACCCTAGAATTTGCAGGTATATAGAGTTTGCAGCTAACAACAGGTCGACTAAAAAGGGAGGATGAGTTCTTCGACTGGAACCAGATGGGGTCGAATTACTGGAATATTGCCCAAACATTATGGAGAAATTCATAAAATGGGAATGGTTTAAATTTTGTGGCAAATTTCAGGGGCACCATGAAGAAATTTTGAATTTATTTTCCTAGAATTTCTATGGTTTTCAAACTCAAGTGGGAAATGTGTGGATTCATGTTACAGAGAACTCCATTGCAGCATCTTGTCATTTTATTGTAAAGGGTGAAAGGTTGTGGAAGAAAAGTAAACTTCTTATAGGTCTGTGCAACCAGTTTTTAATGGAAGAACATTACAATCCAGACTGGAGTCAAGGCATTCCAAATAAGTGGTTGAAGAAATAATGACAGAATGTCCTAGCTGTTGTCCAAAGGTATATAACATGTGAAGGGAGGTACTCTTATGTTCATTGTTACCACGTGAGATTTTTAATGCATTTAAATGGAGATGGAGAAATGAACTTGCCTTTTTATCTTTTGAAGAGCTTGACCAAAATGGAAAAGAAGGTACAGGCTAATCCAAAAATTGTTGATAAAATCCTTTTTCATCAAGGTCTGATTAAAATATTGGTCATGTATGCATTAAGTGAACTTCAGGTGACTTGGAAACAATTATTGTTTTCATTAAGGTTCGAGGAACAGGTTCTAAAAACACCAGAAATAACTCCTAACAACAAAACTAGGGTTTCAAAGGAAGTGGGAAATACATCAAGGAGTGCAGCAAAGGAACAAGAAGAGGCTTTTCCTATAGCAAGGCAGACTAGA
>JASDQU010203643.1:0-10122 GCA_032191745.1 Picea mariana
TCATCGACAATGAGCACAGTTTGCATATTGGTCAAAGTGGATCTAGATTTCTTTTGGGAAGAAGGTTTTGGGGGAGAAACCTTCTTCTTCTTCAAAGTATCACCTCATCTCTAGGAAGTGTTACTTCACCTTGTTTCTGGTCATCTTCTTTTCCATTTATCTCTTCTACTTCGTCATCACCCCCTCAGCTAGGTGATCCTAAGCAGTCTTTTTGTAGGTGCTTCTTAAGTCATAGACTTCTTTAGTCCTATTCCTTCTGCTAGTTCCGGGTGTGTCATGTTCTTTGTGAGCATCCTCTGGGCTATCAATTTCAGGGTTAGACATCTCTACAGGGTTAGTAGTAACAAGGAGGCCTCCTGACCAGTCCTTAGTGATCTCTTCAAGGTCTTCTTCCATGAGCTTGTAGTACGACTGAAGTTTCTCCTTATGTTCATCTACTCACATAGTAATATAGATGAAGTGTCGGTCTGCACAAAACTTCATGAGGGTTCGGAACCTCTATAAGGTGTTCAGAATCATGCGAGGTTCAACTTTGACGAATCTCTTTAGCTGGAGGTAATATGTGTGAAAAGCAACGTTCAACTGCCACTGTTTGCTCATATCGATCGAGTACCAAAGCATGGTGAACTTCATAGCAAGCGGCTCGAACGACTCAATGTCCAGGAAGGTCATACCTTCCATCATTTCCCAAGCAACAAACCTTATGAGGATCAAGAGACAGCTAAAGTGGAACTCATAACCCTGATCCTGTGCTTCGCGATAATCTAATTCCAACTAGCTAACTAGGTACTTTGCCCAGTTCATCTGTAGGCCTTCTATGCACTTACCTGCGAGGTCAATGACAAAACCCATGACCTGCGTGGGTCTGTTGTTCCTTACTAGCTTTCCAACTATTAATTGGCATTCTAGGCTCACTGCGCAACTCTGGATGGAAGCTACCTTGTAGCCTCACGTCCCCTTCTCAACATTGTCGTATGTATCCTTGATCTTCTGTGCTAGTGAGTGATTTGTGGCTTTTCCTGGATATAATTCTTGCAGGTCGGGTCCTTGCATACTCAATTCTGTGATCCTATGGATTAGCATCGGATCGAATGTGATATGGAAGTATAGACATAAGTAGCTAGCATGGTAACATGAAAGTAGTATCTTGACATAGGAGTTAACTTCCTGATGCCTTCTGAAGTGTGGTATTTTCATTACATTCAATAGGGTGGACTACATGAGGTTCATATTCCATGGCTGGGGGATTATATTTGAGTTATTTCCCTTTGTCGTGGTCAATTATTTATATGGAGTGACCATACTATGGTTCTTGCGATCTCATAGGTTGAAGTCGCTGAACTTCAATGTTGCGATCTTGTCCTGTTGTGCTAGAACTACGCGTATCCCCTTCGGGAGGTACGCAGTAACCATGGTGTTCTTGAAATATCTTGGCACACTATCACGACTCACCACGCTAGCTAGAGGTGGGATTTAGTCGAGTAATATGGTCAGGATTAGCTTCACATTTGCTAGGTCATATCTTTGCTTGGTTCTCTTTTTCATTGATGGTCGGGATGGTTCAGATCTGCAAGTAGTCGACGTAGAGGCTTGCACTCCTCTCGTCGATGATGCTTGTGCACCCACATACATTACTCTTTCAGACATGACTCTTTCATTCATGAGGTCGATGAGTACCTCCTTCATAAACTCTTTGACTGCGCTAAGTTCTTCAAACATACACACTCGTGGTTGAATATCTTGGGTTCGAAGAGTAGCTGCTCAATGCAATGGGATGGGTAGTGATAACATGATGATCATTGTGCAAAATCAACTAATGTGCGAGCTCATATATTCACGGTTGGAAAAAGTGTTCTCACTGCAAGGCTCAATGGAATAAATAGATAAATCGACAACATATCTCTCCAATGGGCGAGAAGCCTTCATTAACTTAGTTATGTCTGTTACGGCGTGGTCCCAACGGTTTGGTGGTGAGTTGTTTGACCATAAATGACTTTCTAACCATTCGGGGTGTCGGTCTAATGGTTATACTGTTTCCAATAGATATATTTCTTCACCATGGCGAAGTGCCATGTGAAATTGTTCTAATATCCTGACGAAGTTCCAGTTTTGCAAATGTTCCTGCTGCGAAGTTCCCTCTGGAACCTTTTGTAACTTTTTGATCTTAGCTCTCTTCTTACTCAGTTTTCTATCCTTTCTTCCAGTGAGCTTCGTCTCAGTATTCTGCTTTCCATTATGATTCTTATCTTCTTTTGGCATAGTAACTTCACGTTGTTGAGATTATTTCCTAGGATTCAAGGGAAATACTTCTTCTTTATCTGGAGTAGGTGTTTCAGTCTTCTATGAGTCCCCTTGCGTTCTTGCAACTTCGGCATCCAAGTCTCTGGTGTTAAACAACTTTGATCTATTTTCCTGTTCTTTAATCAAGAGTGCGATCCTTCTAGTCATGAAATCTTTCAACTCTTGCTTCTTCTTCTCTAATACCTCTTCTTCTTTCCTTCTGGCCTAATCTCTTTCAATCCAAGTTTTTCCGAGAAATATACTAAATGGGGCGTTGTTCTTAGTAAATTTAACAATCTTAGAATCTTCCTCTATCGAAGTTCCATTGGCATTCATAGATATCTGAGTGAGATTTCCACATAGGGTTATAGTTTTCCTCTGAATAATCCTATTCTTCCCAATGAAAGAATCATAGAAGGCTTCACTAAAGTTTCCCAAGTTATTTATGTCATAATATTCACCTGTGTTTCTTCATCCAAAAGACCGTCAATGTCGAAGTCTCCTATTCTTTCATTGATGCACTCTTTTTATTTGAAGATCTCTGATAAGCTGATATGTTGGTGGTCATTCAGGGTTTCTTTCATCTGTAGCAATACTTTCTCTTATTCTTTCTGGGGTTCTGCCATGGTCTTAGTTTCTTGACCTTTCTCATGGTCTTCTTGTCTCATATTCATTCTTTCAACCTTATAAATCATTATAGGGAAATCCAATACTTCATGGTCCATAATGTTGCAAGAGAGGAAACTAGGTCTTCTTCCAGGTAATTCCTTCGCAGGATGTCCCAGTTTTCTGCAACTATAACAAAGGGTTATTCCTCTCTTTCTTTTAAATGATCCCCAACTTTTTCTGTACTGCGCACTAGGATCATAGTAGCTAACCTGCAAAAAATTATTTCCAGGGTTCTGCATCCATTTTTTAGCCCAAACATTCTCTCTATGCATAGGTATAACATATATTTTACTATTCTTATCAGATCTACTCATATCAAATCTTATTTCATTTAGCAGTGCCATAGTTTTCAATCTAGGAAAATCCTTATTAAACAGACCTAGATGCATACTTTAGAAACAAAAATTTCCACTTATCTTACTTCTACAGAGCACAAAGGTTACAGATCTTACCTCTTTATTCTCACTTTAATCTTTATTATGGAACAAAGCTTCCAGATCTTACCTCTTTTATTCATATCTGACCTTTCCCCTTGGAACAGAGCTTCACAGGTCAGGTGGTACTACAATAGTTCTATGCACAGAGATTTTCTCTTTTTTTATTTCAGATCTTCACACAAAGCTCCCTTTTCCTCAGTTCCCAGCAATCAAATTTTTAGGTCCCGGCAACATAACCATTTGTTGGAATAGGGGTAGACCCAGGGTTCAACGCTACAACAGTGCACCAACAAAACCCTAACTACCAACCCTTTTGGAAACAACTGCGAAGCAGATGAAGTCTCAACTGAGGTAGAGGCAGGGGTGGTTGCAGGACTCCACTGTTTGCAACCTTAGCTAGGATACATATCTGTGATTCTAACACTTAACAGAGCACTTAGTAGTTAACATTCATCAATATCTAGTCTTAGTTTACATCGCAGTTAAATCCTACTCTCAGCGCATATAAACCCTAAACTACAGATCATCACAGTATTCATCCAGATCTAAAATATTTAAGCACGAAGCACATTTACATAGGTCAGATATAACATCCATCCATATTATTAAGCACAAAGCATCAACAAATATGTCTATCATTTATCTATATTAAAGCACTAAGCAAGTAAACACATAAACACATTAGTACATTTCACAAAGCATAGCAACACAACATGTACGTGGTTCACCCCCACCCTGGGGCTACGCCCACCAACTCTTCTCTTATTTATTATCTTTGGTCAAGATTCTTACAAGTACATAGCATCCAAATCCTACTCCGCAGAAGACAGGATATCTGCGCACACTCCGCTAATTCCTCCTTCTTTGAGCTAGGGTACAACACTAAGCCCTCACACAGTCTCTTACTGTTATATACCTAATTTTCAAAATACATGATTACCTGGCATCAGGCCATCTCATATCCCTTATTTTCCAAGCCATCACTAAACATATCTTCTTAAAAATCCCATTTTTAAAGGCCTGCGCGCCCTGCACGCGTGTACACACTAGCCAACTCACTACAGCCCACGTGTACCTACAAAAGCATGAAAACATGAAATTTGTTGAAGGAACACACAGCTTTGGGAAAGTTAACTAAACCTTTTGGCCATGCATGGCCGGTCACTCAACCAAATACCTAGCTCCTTCTAGCCTATAAAAGAAGGGGTAGGGGTCCCATTTGAAAGGAGGAAAATCATAGTAGAGAAACTATACCCAAATTGGCATTCCCTTTGTCCCAACCTTTAGCTATCCTTGTGCAAAGAGAAATATAGAGAAAAGCAGTGGCCAACTTTATCATTGTAAGGTATCATTGTGAAGTTAATAAAATAATTTCTTTTCCCATCCCACCATATGAGATTGTCATTTATTTGAATATTGATTGTATATATGATTAAATCTCTAACCCATTAGTTCATAGATCTAATGCATGTGGAGTTTTTTGTTTGTCTTTTGTGAATGTAGGTCAGCCTTGGGAGGAGAGTTGTAGTCAAAGAACAATTGCACACGAAAAGGGATCGACATCAAACACAAAAAATAAGGTATGATAACTTGATCTCTTGAACTTTGTAATCACATATGAGTAATGGGGGTTTAGGCCTCGGATGATGGTAAGAAGTAATAATATTTAGGTCATTTCTGTGTGCATGATAAAAAACCTTAGGGCTAGTCCGTAGGAGGGATTCCCACCCACAATAGAATTGGCGACCATACTGGGGATCTCTAGGGTTTTCTGGGATTTATTTCTTGGGTGTTTTTAAAAAAATTGGTTTCATCCTTTAATTTTAAATTTTCTGCAAAAGTATGAGTTGACAGAGATTCTGGTCTTCCATACTAGTGGTCTCTGTTTCTTTGCTTAGCTACATTATTTTTTTGCAAGAATCATAGAGGTACATGTGGCATGTGCAAGGCCTCCATGCATGTACCCACACCCTACCTTCATACAGCCTGCGTGTACATGCTAGCCGATGAAGTGTCAGCCGCGTGTGTGAATTCATAATTTTTTTTTTAAAGAGGTAGTCATCCTCTCCCTTGTCAGGACTGATCCTCCTCAGGGGTTTTCTGGATCTCATTTTGGTTTCTGTGTTTGAATTTTTGTAGCTTGGGTTTCATCTCAGATTGGTTTTGTTCTATAAAATTTTCCCTGCATTGTTTTCTTCTTTCTGGAAAAGTCATTTTCTAAGTCTTCAAGAGATTTTGGTTCTTAATACCAATAGTCTTTGCCAGTGCTTGATTTCTTTTATTTTTATATTTGAAAGAGTTATAGAAGTACATGCGTCTTGCATAAGGTCTGAACGTGTGTACACGCGCCCTAACTTTACATGGCCCGCATGCACACGTAGGTTGTTGAACTGTCAGCCGCATGCCTATTGAGAAAAGTTTTGTTGAGGGAAAGGCAATCATCCTTTTCCTTATCAAGATTTATACCCCTTAGGTTTATTAGTCTCTATCATAGCAGTCAGTAACTTAGGTTTGATCACAACAATATTTTTCTTTTTCATTAAGAAGTTTTCCTCAATTTTTTTCCTTTTATAGGGTTTTTAGACAAGTGTGAGAGTCCATTGTAATCTACTTGTGTGTTATTTTTTGTGACTCATTGCAATCTACGATTAGGCCAGAAGTTTTTCATGGTCTTTACTTGTCGGTATTTTTCCTTTCTGCTTTTGTGAGCATTAAATAAAATAAAAAAAAGAATTCATTGCTTTGTTTGATTGAGTAGTTAGTTGCATTGATAATCACGAAAAGTTTGCTTTCATAATTTCTTGGCTTTTTACTTAGAACATAAGTAGCTCATAGTCGAGTGAAATTCTGTTTTGATTTTGTTGTCCATAGTTCTTAGAAAAAAAAAAATAGGTTTGAAAAGTTGGTTAAAGATTTCATTTTGTTTCTAGCTTTCTATTTATCTTTTCTTTTCGTCTCTCAAAACATTACTAGTTTCATTTCCATAATCCTTGACTTAAGACAAGCTATAAAATTAATGCTAAATCTAAAATTAATTAGACTTTTTATGTTTGTAGGGTCAACCAACTAGTTTAGGGTTAGGGCCTTGAATTAGGTTGGAGAGGAAACTCTTCAATGCCATTGAAACAAACATTGGATTCTGCGTTAGGGAGTGTCCAAGTCCAGTATTGTGAAAGTTATCTGAGACCCCCCTCTAACATAGGGGATAAAAATGAGGTCGTGTAAGGAAAGGTAGCGGAGATAACCCCTCCAAAGACGGACCAAGTGTAGTGGAGAACACATATAGAGGGATTGTCTTGGGATTTTGTCGATTGCATTTGCCACAGATCTTTGTGGATCTCGAATCCATTCAAGGTCCACAATTGTTTTCCAGACCACTTGCTTTCGATACCCTTGATAGATTTCAGGCTTGATACCCTACTCATTGTGTTCTACCCGACTGTCGACTATACCTGCCTGGTGACTGGTCACATGTTGGCAACCTAGTTGCCTATCTTTCTAGGGACTTACATAGGTGACTGCATGGGTATATTGCGGTACCTAGGATAGACATCGCGCCATGCTTTGTAGAGTATACCCAGAGGGTGCTTCCGTATTTGAGTTTCACTTGCACCGGTAAGTTTCTTTCTTGTTGGTTGTTATAACTGTTCTTCCAACTAGTTTAGTGATTTCTTTTTTTTATCTCGTAGGGACTTTTTCTAGTCTGTTTTGTTTTTTTGAACAAATAGAAAGCCCTAGTGTGTCTTTGATCTTCTCACAAAGTGGAGGATCATGAGATCTACCGGTCACGAAGAATTCTAGGCCTGTCACCGGTTACACTAGAGCCACCCCCACCACCGTTAAGGCGAAAGCTAGACCAACAAGGGTCTTTTGAAGCAACCGGGTCACAGGAAACTGTGTCTAACCAACATCCGAAGGAACCAACCATTGAAGACCTCAGAGCAGAAGCTCTTGTTCCTTACAACCCTCCAATTACTCATCTATCGAGACCCATCATCGTACAGGTCCTACCTTACGAGCGCTAGATAGTGCCACACGCAACAATGGAAACAAATGCTGCCACTTCTGCTGGGAATCCTTCTATTCCCACCACAGTTGTCACCACAGGGGGTGTTCCACTCCCTAACCCACCATTGCTGGTACGAGCCACCATGGTCTCGACTGCCTCTACCATGAGTAGTGGTCCGACCCCATCTTTGGCAGTGACCTCTAATCCTTTCTAACAGAGTGCGACACGCCCTCCATTCTCATATGGGATTCCCAACTCAGGTACAAGCCCTATACTTA
The DNA here is from genome assembly GCA_032191745.1 of Picea mariana. NCBI lineage: Eukaryota > Viridiplantae > Streptophyta > Pinopsida > Pinales > Pinaceae > Picea > Picea mariana. The sequence continues at coordinate 7,674 of JASDQU010203643.1, forward strand.
CCTCCTCCACTACATAGACTGTAGGTCTGGTTGTAGGGAGCTTTAACACTCCTCTGCCAGGGTCCATAGGGGGAACTTCAAGAGGTCATATCCTTCCATTGTCCCTTTCACTCGACGGTGCTCACTAGCCACCCGTTGGACCAAACACACACAATAGTGCGATAGGAGCAGGGAGTAAAGGAATACCTTCTCAAAGTATGCTAGGAATTCCTTGTTTGGAGCATTTGGTAACAAATCTTTCTCATCAGCTGCTTTTTCGACCGAGAATAATCCTGGTTATGGAAAAACAAATCCTATGCGGGGTACTATTCCTACACAGGGGGCACACTTAGGAATTCCTTCTACACCAGGACCTTGGAATACTTGGCAGGGACCAGTTACCTCATCGGGAATGCTGATCAGGAGAAACTCCTTTCACAACCAATGTAACCCCAGGAAGGGTGCAAGATCTATGCCCATGGGATTAGCATGGGGAAACCCTTCCCAAAGTCCTCCAAATGTAATGCAAGCCCAACTATCTACGTCCTATTTTGGGAATCAGCCAATGATGTCTCCTCAAATGAAAAATCCATACGTTGGTCATGGCCATGGTTTCTACCTGAATCTTGGCCAGCAACCCAACTTTTCCTAGCAACCTAGTGCCAGCCAAACTCCAGGCCCCTTTTTCCATGGTTATCACCAGCAACCAAAACTATCTTTCCTGGCAACCTTGCATTTGCCTGACTTAACAAGGTTATTGAATGGCCCTATCTTTCACAATCCGCGTTGGCCCCTTATGCCGATGAAGTTGCCTTCAGACATACCCAAGTTTAAATCCAAGCCTAACGAAGATCCAGGAGATCATGTGACTACCTTTCACCTTTGTTGCTCATCTAATTCGTTGAAAGACGACTCCATTCAATTGCGATTGTTTCAACACACTCTCATTGGGAGTGCTATGAAATGGTACATTGAGCTCGACCGCTCAAGATACTCTTTCTTCAGAGAATTGGAAATGGATTTTCTAAACCATTTCCAATTACCCATGAGATACGATGCCGGTACAGAATTGGTGGCCAATTTCTCACAGAAAAAGGACAGACCATATCTCGGATCACATCCAAGAATGGAGATGTTGGAAGAGTTTAATTAAGGTGCCAGTCCCACCAGCATTCCTGCTTGAGTGGTTCCTTAAGTCTTTGGTCCCCTAGTTATCCAAAGATGTCACAATGTCGGGAGTGTTTTTTGAATAAGATGCCATCGTGAGAGCTCAACAGCTTGAGCTCATTTATTCTCAGTCTGTTCTACTGTACGAAATCTTGCTAGATGTGCCACACTCCATACTTGATAAAACTAGATATAGAGATGGACCACATTCAGATGGTATTGTTGGTTCAGCACTAGTAAATCTCGCTGAACAATTGACAAAACAATTACAACAACTGTCTATATAGCACACAACGACCAACCAAACTACTATTTCGACTTCTCCCCCTACCCAAACATTGTATGTACATAGTGTGCAATTGAAAAATCCAAAGGCCACCCAATAGCCTGATGGAAAGAAAAAACAATGTAAGAAGGGTAAGGGGATAAGAAACCCACTAATAATGCTAGCGGGGGAAACACTGAGAAAAGAAAAACAAAGTATCCCTGTAACCTTTGCGTAGAAGATCACCTGACTCATCAGTGCCCTCGACTTGCAGAGGCCCAAAAGTTATTGTCACAATAGTAGCTTGTTGTGTTAACGAACCCATTTCAACATGGGTAAAATTTAACCCAAGACTCTACAAGCATGGAAGGGGGTAGTCAAGTTCCCCCTCTGCCTGTGAATAATCCAACTTCTGTGAATGTTTATATGGTGAAAGATGATCCCTTTATAACGACTAGAGTACATGACTACAGTAAGCCAAGTACCTATGAGAAAAGTAAAGAAGATGAAATCCCATCTCTTCCTCTTTAGATTGAGAAGACGTTGGGAGAAACCATGACGCGGATCCCAAAAGGTGCGTTTAAAAAATATTCTTATAACCCAAACGCAAGGGCCACCCAGAACTACTCTGTGGTGGAGGATTTGTCTCAAACCCCTTGTGAGATGTTGGCTTTGGAAGTCCTCCAGAGCTGCCCTTCCCAGAGAATGGATCTGTTAGCTGCTTTAGGATCTACTGAGACTTGTAACCCAGGTACAATAATGCTTGATACGACTGAATTAAAATCTTGTCTTTCTTACCACGTAGCATTCCAGATAGTAGTGGCTTACACCACGAAAACGTTTACTCAGAACATTTTTCGCACGATGGTTGATGAGGGTGCCTTGACATGCATAATGTCTTTGGTGTGTTTGAAGGCCATTGGCCACCCTACTTTGTCTCCATCACCTACTCTTCTCACCGCTTTCAACGGTCATTCGTTCTGGCCACATGGATTTATTCCTTCTTTCCCAGTACAGCTAGGGGGGAAAAATGTGTGT
>JASDQU010203644.1:2201-18547 GCA_032191745.1 Picea mariana
ATCAGCTCTTTCCTTGGGTGCCAAGGTTTGTATCCGAGCTAGAATCTCGGCATAGGACCTTGCGCCTCGAAAAATGTCATCCAAGGGGGAATTCTCATGCTCAAATCTCTTGAGCCTGCAACTGGCCAAATGATTGCTCACGACCCTTTGCGGGTCGTGCTTCTTGTATTCAATGAGGACCAAATTTAGGTCTTCCAGGGCTGCTGCCTCAGCTTTGGCATGCCCGAAATCTAATAAAGAATATGAACTTAAATGAACAGGAAAAGGTGGCCATACCTTCTTTGAGTATCCCTTAAGCTCCTTTCTTATACCACCGATTACTGTTTGTCTGGCAACCTCGCGGCAAGCCAGCTTGTCGGTAATGAACAATGGCAATGCATGTGGGGGAACAGAAGCCCCGAAAACTCTGAGGTATGAAAATTTCAGCTTCTACATACCAGTATGCTATGCTGCTCAGATTTGTTACTATATTGTCCAAGATCTTGGGTGGCGGGTGACCAGAAATAGTGACATGCAGAGGCACCATCACCCAGTTGAAGATTTCGCATACAAAATTTTCCGCTTTGTTTTCCCATAATTTTGAATGATAGACGTGTATGGGCTCGTCTTCTGCTGGAGTCCAACTCCAGCTCATTAAGGGAAATGGTGTCAAAAAACAAACAGCGTCCATAATGTATGCAGACATGAAGAAAAAAGATGCCTTTCTGCTCTCTTTTTGCGCCCGATACTCTGTGACCCGACTGGTCAAGATATCAGACAGCATTTTCACCCAGTCGAAGGAACTGCCTTCGATGACCCGAAACATTAGAGGCACCCATGGAAGAAAAAAATGTGAGGTGTCCTCTCTCCCATATAACCTGCATGTCATCATAGCTACATACTTGTACTGTGGTTCTAAGGAGGCTATTGAATATATGCCGTGGTTGTCAGCCCTGAACTTCGCGGCGTGAGAAACCCAATCTTTTATTAAGCTGGACATGGTTTTATCATACTGTACACATTCCTTCTCTTTGAACTCATCCAAGAATTTGGTGCCATATGTATAGTCGGACGTTGCGGGCAGCTTATACATGGCTTGTAGATGTTCAAGCCTGAAAGTCTCGATGGTGACCTTCTGCTCATTCTTGATGGTTCTGGTCGATATGTCCACATGGTCTAATGCCCATTGGACCATGTCATAATATGGAAGCAATCACGGCCTGGCTGCTACTTTATGCATTCCAGATTGAATGACGATCTTATACTTGGTGGTTATGTCATCCTTTTCATTGTCACTAGAGTCATCAGAATAATCCACCAATTCGGCCTGCAGGACATCAGAAACGAACGACCAATTCGGGACCGAGTCGATACTTCGAGGCGAAGTATCAGCGACATTATCTGAACCTTGTCTTGAAACCTCTACATTGGCCTTGGAAGTTAACTCACTAAGAAAATGTGCTCTGCGTAATATGAAAATGCATTTGTTATAATGAACCACAACTCTTATATATATTCGAAAACTCGGTACCTTTCAGAACCAGTCTGTCAAATCATGTTTAGAAATAAATTTTGCCATAAAAATACGATCTTTATTCGTCAATTTGCCCTATTTCCTAATTAATGCCATAAATTTTTTACGGTTTGAAATGTCAGTTGGCGTATGGAAGGAATAAGGATACCTCGTGAAACGTGCAAGCATCGAAACATGGGATATAGATTGATTTAGCTTAATTAATCCGGTTTTGTCGATGTTAATTTATTTTTCGGTACTCGTTGTATCGGAATTTTTTCTTTAACTCTTTGAACCTCTAACCCCCGAATTTGCGATGATCAATTTTGGTTAACAAAACCGCAATTGTGATTAGGCACTTAATTGACCTCGTAATTACTTATATTTGCCATATCAAGACTCGGAGCTTCGAAGGTAAGTTTCTAGGAAATTTGCATGCCGAGCTGCGAAACCGTGAGATCGCGATAATACGACTTAATTAAAAGGGAAGATAAACTTGGATAAAGTGATTAATTAATTACGTTCATATCCTTATCGCGATTTCACGAGTCGGGGTTTAGACAATGTAACTTTAAAAAAAGGAAAATGTCGAGTGGCGAATTGCCGACAGAAGGTTACCATGGTTTAGCTTTTTACTTTTAACCTTGACACGGGTTACTAAAATAAGGACTTTGTGGTCTCGGCTATCGGGGCTACGATAATAAACTTTTGGATTTGGTGAGCGCCGAGGTGCGAAAACCCGATGACGTTTAACTCATGGTTTAGGAAAACTCTACTCCCGTTACTGCCCTGGGTGAAAAATTAAAACGATTTCGCCATTTCGTTGCTCGGGACGTGTGAACTACATGATTTATAGCATCTGACCTATGAGATCCTGAGGTAGAACAAAAGAGGAAACATTTTTACGAAAGGTAGGAATCATCTCAAGAGTACGATAATCATCGTTGCTTGCGTGATAAAGCTTCAAATATTTTGAAACCACAGAGGGAAAAACGAAAAACATCTTTCGATTTCGAGCATTAAGAATGAAATTTGTGACGGGCTATAAAAACAAAGGCGGCTCCAACATAGGCTCCAACTAGGGATCTCGCTTTCTTGTAAGGTGGGAAGAACAGTAGACCACATGCCAATATTGGGTAAATAAAGTCAATAGCTTCAATCAGGTGAAAGGTTCCTGAGAACAGGGTATCGAAGGGGGAAAGAGACTTCGTTTTTTACCTTGAAAATCTTTTTTCAAACTCAGATACTCTTTTTAAACTTAGTTGTAGTCCCTTTCACGACTTTCCCTTTCCCACTACTAATTTCAGGTCTACTTTAAGACAATCAAAACAGTTCTAGGAGACCCAACAGATCTTGCGACTATCAGCTTGCATCAAAAGAATAAGATTATATGTTTTTAATTGGGAAGTCCCGTCTGAACTTGGGATGTAGATCAGGTTTTTAAAAAGAATTGGTTACCGGAGTAGAGTGATATTCATGTATAACAGCCTTACAGATATCTTAGATATTGCTTCACTGCCAGTGAGCCTGTTCAGTGCCCCAGTGAAGTTATCTGACCCCTTTTACTGAATTTCCTTTCACCACTTCGGAATATATTCATGCATTTAAATGCTGAGACGAGGGAAATCATTTCTGAATTTCCTTTCATCATCTCTTGGACTAGGTGGGGGCAATCATTTTTGAATTTCCTTTCACCACCTGTCTTATAATTTGCTTTTTAGAGCGCGAAGATGGGGGCAATCAGTTTGTATCAGGGCTGATATCTGTGTAATATTTTTCATTATAGGTCTGTCAACTTACTTTGATTACTCGGTACCAAACTTCCCTTGACCTTCACAACACCTTCGTTCTTAGGGAAAAAGGGAAAATAACTTTCTTAGGGCATTCTATTTGAGCAAGCTTCAATCCTCCGATGTCATTGAAAAACCTAGGAAAGTTAGGATCACTTTAAACGTTCCTTCGCTTAGCAGGGGATTGAGTAGTTGTGAAGACCTGCTTTCTTTCCACAATCTGCTTTGAAGCTCACGAGGTTGAAACAGAAAATTCTTATCCCTTCGTATATGAAACGGAAAGATGGTGACTTTTTTAAAAGGTAAACCTGAAGATAGAAAGGGTGCCAGGTAGTAACTTACTGACTAAACATACAGAGGTCAAAAATTCAACACTGACTCTTGTAGATATTTTCGGGGATACTTTACTTTGACTGACTGCTTTTTAATTGGGTGAATCATTTAATTTGTCTTAATTTTTCAAAGACTATTAGACCAAGAAACAACTCTGTTATTTATCAGTTCAGGTGATGTTGTTGTTTGAGTGAGGTTACCTCGGTTTTCTTAAATAGTCCTTTAGAACATGTCTTTTGGGAAATCTTATCGTTACTTATTCATTTCAATTTCTTTGCGCAATATGAAATTTCTTAGGTATCACCTGTTTAGGCCAATTTATTTCTGACACCGACTTTCGGTTTACTTCTCCTGCTTGTTTTGTATGTAGTTGGAATCCTGTAAGAGGAAAATACGAAGATTATCAGGGCTATCCGAATTGTATCGAAAGTTCATGAACGAAAAAAGAAAATCAAGAGCAATGTTTAAATGAAAAATGCATATATGTACACAAATTTTTTATTATTATTTTTTTTAATCTGGCGACTGTTACGTCATATAATGCTTCAGATACCACCCGTTGGCAGGGGCGTTGAGGACTTCACCGTCTATATTTTCCAGTAGGAAAGAATTTTTTCCTTCCAAAGCCAAGACCCTGAATGGCCCATACCAGAGATGGTCAAATTTACCATGTTTTGTTGCTTCTTCCTTTCTTGCATCCCACCTTAACACTAAATCACCAGGGAGGAAGTCTCTGTCCTTTGCTTCACGGTCGAATAATTCCTTCATATCATCTTGGTATTTATGCAGCTTCTCATCTACTTCGACTCTATGTTGTTGAACCTCAATCAGCTGATTTATTCTCTTGGTGACATGATTGGGTTCTTCATTTTGATCTTGCCATAACTTCATCACTGGGAGCGCTATGTTTATAGGTAGCACGACATCGGTCCCATATACCATCTGAAAAGGCAAAATGTCGATTGACCTTTTTGTGCTTATGCAATTCTCCCACAATGCGTATTTTAAGTGCACATGCTAAGACCTTTTATTTTCATCCAATACTTTCTTGATTATATTTACCAGGCTCTTGTTAGATGATTCGGCCAATCCGTTTCCCTGGGGGTAATATGCTATGGAATGGCCGAGAACAATGTTATAATTCTAACAGAAGCTGATCATAGCCATAGATTTAAAGGCCTGGGCATTGTCAGTAACTATCTTTTGGGGGCACCCAAATCTAGACAAAATATTGTCTTCTAAAAAATCGATTACCACCGAGTCTATTGCCCTTTTGGTTGGAATGGCTTCCACCCATTTAGTAAAATAATCTGTTGCAGTTAAGATCCACTTGTGTTGAGCACTAGAATGGGGATTAATCTCACCTATGAAGTCTAGACCCCATTGCTGAAACGGGGCTTCAGATTTGACTGGAACTAAAGGCAGTGCTGAGAGCTTTTGTTTACCTGCAAAAAGTTGATAAGGGTTGTAGGCACGCACTTTGGCATTAACGTCCGAGAAAAGTTTTGGCCAGCAGTACCCAGCCCTTAGAATATTGTAAGTTGTAGCTCTCCAAGCGTGATGCCCCCACAGATTCTTTCATGAAATTCCTCTATAACCCACTGAGTTTTCGATTCGACCAAATAGACTAGCAGGAAACCGAGTGGATCTTTCCAATATAGCTGACTTTCGGCAATACAATATTTAACTGCATGGAATTTTAAAGTCCTTGCTTTAGATGGTGATAGCTCATTTGGGAATTTTAGAGTTAGCAGGTACGACACTATGTCTCTGTACCAGCCTGATGATATGAACTTCTCTTCAATCTTATTTGGACCTGTTTCCTCATTCAGCTCGTTTAGGTTCGTGTCTTTGTCGCCTTCCTGCAGGCAATTGATATCTAGGGCTCTGAAATTCGACTCAGCTAAGAGTTTGACCAGGCCTTTCCCTTTTATCAATTTGGTCGGTTTGACTTCCAGATCAAATTCTTGGATTTTGGCGAGCCATCGCCCTCTTTTTCCATCGCTGTCAGGATGTACCAATATATCTTTCACAGAACTAGTAGGCACGTACGCAATTATCTTTAAGTGTAGTACACACGTTCTGAATGCCTTTAACGCTTTTACCATGGCGTATGCCTGTTTTTTTATTATATCATACTTCAGTTCTATGTCTCTAAGGCTCTTACCGAAAAAGGCGATCGGTTGTTCGAATCCTTCTTCGTTCTTTTGTAGGAGCACCGCGGCGATTGTGTGTTCGGAGGCAAATGAGAAAATAAGAAAATCTTTCAAATAGTCTAGGCTCGCTAACACAGGTGCCTCGCTTATGACTTACTTAATATGTGTGAATGATGCTTTGGCCTCAGTTGTCCATTTTACTTCGCTGTCTTTTTTCAACATACCTGTGATCAGTTTTACAATTTCATCGAAATTCAAGATAAATCTTCGTAAAAATTTTATTTTACCTAAGAAATATTGAATTTATTTTACATTTCTGGGAATATTTATAGTATCTGTTGCTTCAATCCTCTTAGGATCAATCCTGATTCCATCCATAGATATGATATGACCCAACAACTTACCTTCCCGCATGGCGAAATGTGATTTTTTTGGGTTTAAAGATAGACCAAACCTGCGGCATTTTTTGAAAGTCTGTTTAAGATGTGTCAAGTGTTCTTCGTCGGTTTTAGAGAAAACCGTCAAATCATCGAGGTAAATGACTACGAACTTATCCCTTTCTCCTATGAAAGCGATGTCCATAGCGCGCTGGAAAGTGGCCCCTGCATTCATCAAACCAAAAGGCATTTTGTCATACATGAACGTACCCCATGGTGTGGTGAAAGCAGTTTTTTCTATGTCTTGTTCATTCATGGCGATTTGATTATAACAAGAGAACCCGTCGATCATAGACATTCGGTTGGCTCCAACTACCTTTTCTAACACGTGGTCCATTTTGGGCAGCGGATAGTTGTCTTTGAGAGACGACTTATTTAAGTTTCAGAAATCCACACACAGTCTTATTTCCCCACTCTTGTTCCTGGCCGGGACCAGGTTTTCTACCCAGTCTGAATATCTCAAAGGTACTATTATTTTTGCATCTAAAAGATTCTTAACTTCTTTTTTGATCACAGGTAACAAAAGGGGATTGATCTGTCTAAGATTTTGCCCGAATGGTTTGACCCCAGTCTTTAAAGGTAACTTGTGATCAATTACGGAAGTGTCATATGTTCTTAACTCATCATAAGACCAGGCGAAAACATCCTTATACTGTCTGAGTAGGTCTTTATACTTAATTTTTATTTCGGGAGGGAGGAACTTGTATATTTTTACCACCCTGAATTCTTCTTTAGTTTCTATATCACAATCCTCCACTTCTTCTAGTTGGGGTTGTAAGGTGGATTTCACAGGTATGTCATTTTGATCAAAAATTCTTTCTAAAGGAATCAATCCTTTCGAAATCTGGTTGTTTTTAAGGACTAGCATACGATGATCTGCGATTTTTTCTCGAAAAGCTTCAGGATCCTCCCCTTCTTGCATGATCCATATTGGGTCATTTTGATTTTCTTGGTCTGCGTGAGTTTCAGAGAATTCACCTACTGCTTCAAGAAATTTCTTGATTTGTTCGTCATCCTCAAAGACCTGCCAATGCTGGGTATTGTCTGGTATAGATGGTCTGTATCTGATTTCTATGTGATACTTCAATTTGAAAGTTGTGGGAGGAGAGAAGGTTGAAGCTGCTTTAGCCAATGCATCAGCATGTAAATTCTCTGCGCGAGGGATAAAGTGGACATTTACGGACGAGAAAAAGTTTTCCATGAGATCCCAGGCACAATTTCTGTATGATCTTAATCTGAGATGCTTGGCTTGGTACTGTCGGTTTATTTGTTTGACTATTAACTCTGCATCTCCGTATACCTCTAAGTTATTTATATTAAGCTTCTTGGCAGCCTCTAATCCTAAGACCAACGTTTCATACTCACATACGTTATTAGTGTAATCTATATCCCACTGCAGTCTGTAGGAAAAAGGAACCACGAACTTTCCTTCGGGAGCCACTAAAAGCACTCCTGCACCAGCCCCTTCATAAGATTAGGCACTGTCAAAATACATTTTCCAGACACCGGTGCTGCACAAATCCTCTATCATATAACTTGAATCTTCCTGCTCTATAGAGTTTTCCTCTGGACAACCATCTAAACCATCATCAAAAGATAAGATACAATTTCCTAGATCTTGATCTGCAATATAAATAGGGAAATTGTTCGGGTTTTGAGGGTCGCTTACCGTATAGGCTCATCTCGTTTCTCTGTACAACCGAGTAAACTGACCACCAAACACAGGAATTGTGGTGAACGTCATATCCAATTGAAGAGAACCCCCCAACCTGGCTTCCCATGATCTAGAGTACAGTAAGCCATACTTAGGGGGAATATCTGCAATAACCACATCCATCAGGATACTCTTAACCGGGATTTGCGCCAGGGTAACTACCAAATCTTTTATCATCCCCATACACTTAACCCTTCTTGAGTCAAAGGAGTAAATATCTCCATAAGGTCTGGTGATCTGGAGACTCAATTTGTCCATAATAATCTTAGGCATAACGTTATGGGAGGCTCCAGAGTCTAACATGCAATTATGTAGCAATTGATCATACACGTTTAAAGTGATATAAAAGGGAGCAATGGTGTCTTTGGCCCCTTCAAAATGGGGACCAAAAGTGATGTTAGTTTTTTCATCTTCCAGGTTTAAAACATTAAACTGGCTTTCTAGCTGAGAGACACCCATCGCTTTGGTAATCTGCTTCCGATAAACGGGGTTTTTTGCTAATTCTACCAAAGGGATTGGTATATTAATTTTATTTATCTCGTTTTCAAAACTAAAAGCTCCGCTCACCTTATCTGTTTCTTTGGTTGAGGCTTCTGAACCCTTCCTTTCTGACTTAGGACTGCTTTATTACTCATGGTCCTGGTTGAAGACGTAATTTTATTAGCCGTTTCGGTTCCTTATGCTTGGGTCTCAACTTTTTCCACTTCGGACTCTTGTGTGCTTACTACTTTCATTTTGTTGTTGGGTAATAAGTTCTCTTCCAGAGTAGGCTCATAATTTTGACCTCTTTGGAGGATTTTCTTGGGTTGAGTAGTTGAGGTGGGCTTACTCTTAGATCTTAAGTTATACTTGGGCTGGATCTCAGCCTTTATCATCTCAGTTTCTTATTGAGATTCACAAAGGTCAGTATGATCCCTTTCTTCACCCTTATTTGATGGTTGTTGCGTGTTTAGAGATTTTTCATAATCTTCTCGAGTCAGATATGGTTGTGTGAATTCATCACCGAAGTTCGTGACATCATTATCCGAATCTCCGAAGTCTTGAAAATCGTTCACTCCTATAAAATTTTCGTTCTTTAAGGGAGCTTGTATTTTTTGATCTTCATTTTTTATTTGTCTTTGTTGGTTCAGGGAGTTGGGGTTCCTCTTGAAATCCTTTTGGGGGAAAGAATCAGCTTTGGCCTGTTCGAGCTCCATTCTGGATATTTTATTAGACAGTTCTTTAATTACTCTGGCCATATCTTCTACCCTATCATCTGTGGATCTATTAGACCCTGACGGACCAGCATGTTATCTAAAGCGTTTAGTTTCTCAGTTTTTCATTTCTACTTTTGCTTTAAGCTTACCCGAAGCCATCATATTAGACTCGATTTCTACCGCATCGTCCTGCATTCGGTTTAGGGTGGTTCCCCTTCTTTCTCGCAAAAGGAGTGCAAAATCTGGTTCAAAAGCCCTGGCGAAGGTTACTTTGGCTGCGGGTTGGGACGGTTTAACCTCGTCGGGTATTTTGTTATACAGTTTGTTGAATATTTGAATAAATTCCATGATTGTTTCTGAATTCTTTTTTCTCAAAGACCCAAATTTGGTTAAATAATATAGATGATCTTTTCTCTCGCCCCATTGTCTAAGGAAAGCATCTTCCAAGACGTCATAAGACAAGATAGATGCTTCAGGTAGGCTCCAAAACCAAGTTCGGACCTGGCCTTCGAAGGTTTGGACAAGAAGTATCGAATATACGTCCTCATGCTCGATACCTAGGATATCTGCGAATTGGTCAAAAAAATTAATATGTTCGGTCGCTGTCAGATCCCCTTCCCCGATGAATTTTGTAAATTTTTTATGTAATTTTCGGGAAGGTCATGTAGAGGGACGGGCAATACTAATGGAGCATATCTGGATGCAACTTTCGCAAACACTCTGGGAGGGGGGGCAGGCCCTTGGCCTCCAGCTCCTCCTAGAGGGGCTCCTCCCCCTCCTCCTCCGATAAACCCTCCACCTCCTCCTATAAACCCTCCACCTCCTCCTCTGGCGACTGCCATCGTTATTTGTGGGAAGTTGTAAAGGGGGTTTCGGAAAATTAAAAGTGAATCTTTATTTTCCTCGTGAAAGGAAAATCCAACGAGGAAAGATAAGGAACGCGAGGACTCGGTTCCTCGGATTTGCAAGAGACAAAATTAGGAGAACCGACGGGTGTGGAAACCGAATGTGTAACACACTCTTCAGAATTTGGTGAGGTTGGGAAATTTAACTGAAGGAAAGATGGTATGTCAACTCCCGATGAACTTTTAAGAGGGCCCTTTCCTTTGTGTACTAAGGGGATTGTCAGATGAATCTCACTCCTGACTTCGGAGCAGTTTGGCGTTAAAACTTTAGTATCAAAGAGAGGACTGCGTGAAGTTGAGGGTTCAGAAGAACTCTTAGTCTTCAGTTATGGGGTTTTAAGTTTGTAAACTGCAGCGGTTGGCTTAAGAGATCCTCTCGCCTTTAGAATCTTCTCGGGATCGTTAATGGGTGTAATCTGCTTACCATTCGGGTTTTGTCTGGTATTCCTTCGACCGGATGCCAATTTATTATTCGTGGAGTTGCCAAGTGAAAGATTGAAAAGTCTTAAAAAGGTGTGTACTCTTTGTTCACTATCAAAGGGTAACACTTTCAACAAAACGCAAATGTCATTTTCCCAGGGAAAAAAGGTTTCGTAACTTCGGTCCGCGACAACGGCGCCATAAAGATGTTGTTCCAAAGGCTATACTCAAGGCTTAGAAGTACAGTGTCTAGGCATCCGAAAGTGGGTGAAGGGTGGAGAAGAGAGAAATGTCAACCTTCGTCAAAGGAAACTAGGGAAGATTTCTACGTTGGAGTTATCTAGCTTCCAACTATTTCTGGATGGTTATATCCTGTTCAATCGCTACCCATGAACGTTCAAGTTCAACCCAGGTAGTAGTTGTTTTAAGAATAGTATCGAAAAGGTTTAAGGCAATGTGCGTTTGATTTGATAATCCGGGTTCGATATTGGGCTGTGTTGGTACAGGGACAGTCATGGAGGAACAGTGAAATAAGAAAAACTTCAGAGGGAAAAAAAGTGTTGTCTCAATTCGGTCGTATAAAAGAGAATTTACGGTTTCATAAATAGAACGAGGTGCAAATCAAAGGCTCTTTCCCGTAACTGAGTTATATCAAGTAATAAAATGTATGAGGTGGGAGAAAAACATTTAGCTGTCTATGATGTAAGGCTCCTATCAAGGGAGAATCTCACGTATAAACAGGAGAGGAAAACTCTAAGAAAATAACCCAATGTAGCATAAAATATATATATAGAATTCTGAAAATGTTGACTGGTCTTACACCTGTTGATAGCTGGTACAGAGGAAAATAGTAAACAATTACAGAAAACCAAAATTCATTCGTTATAGTAGTGGTCATACTAAATTATAATGAATCATTCATCAGTTATGAATATGAAATGAAATGAAATATGAGATACAAGAAAACAAACTCATAACACAGTCATGACAGAATTGAGAATCTTCAGATTTGCTTTGTATTAACTCTCAAAATGTAAAAACTCTGTTACAATCGACACAAAAAGGTCCAGCCCCCTTGATTTCTTTCTATGGTATATTTATAAATTTTTACAATAAGATAGAATCTCAATCGTTACAAAAATTTTGGTTATGATAGGGAGGAGAGCAATCGCTCCATTTCTTCTTCTCTGTCTTCACTTGGTGCCAGAAGTCTGTCTTCGCGCGTGCTCAGTACAGGTGACACATCTTTCAACCAACTGAGATATCAGCCTCGACGGTTGTGCTTGACAGTTGGCTTCAAAAGAGTAACAGTCTCGGGCTAGCTTCGGTAGCCTGTCTTCCATCTGTCTATCTATGATGTCGATAGCGCATAATTGTGTGCTTGGTTGGATCATACACTTGTCTATTTGGACTATGTCCGCCATGGTCACTTGGGAGATCTCGGTCGAATCTCTTTCCTCTTTTTCCTTTAGATCAAGCGAGATTTTTTCCATATTCATTTGAATCAACACCTTGGCATTACCCCCACTATCAATGCCTAGCACATTTCCATCTATAGAACTGAAAGCCTCTTCCAAGGAATTTGTTACCCTTTTGGCTTGCAGCTTGCTTTCTAAGATGTTGTGCTCCCATTCTTTCAATAGAATGTTTCCTCTGGTCTGCTCCAAAATGGTGAACCTGGGAGTACTTCCCGAATCCTTGTTGTTTGTGGCTATCACAGCCTTTTGCAAGGCGACCCGTGCTACTCCATCTTCCCTTTCTCTAGTAGATAAGTTCTCCAAAACATGGGTGACTAGCAAACAGTTTTCCCGTATCGCTTCTACCTTGGCGAGTAAATTTCGTTGGGCCGCAGAGACTCTGCTCCGAATCTCCATCGCCTAGGATTGGAACATCCCGATGTTTATCACTTTTCTTTCGACGATCTCCACCCTAGCCTGTAGCTATTCGATCAAGTCCCTTTGCTGGCTCGCTTGCAACTAACCATCCCAGACCACCAGCTGTGCTTGCTCGAGCTTAGTCTTGAGTAGCTCTATCTCGTTTTTACTGGCCAACCTGGCCTACTCTATTCCTACGCTCGCCTGGTCTTTGGCAGTCTCTGTTGTTGTGGCTAGTCTGGCTTCAAGGGTCTTGATGAGGCAATTTTTTCGTTTAAGTTGGTTTTTCAAAAGCCTGACTGAAAATTGATTCGCCAAGGCATATGCTCCTATTGTCCCTGCTATTTCAGTCGCGAATTGTTCATTCTTCTTGTCCTTCCCGTCAGTTATGACTTTGTATTTCTTGGTTGTTGACTCTCCTTCCTGATAGAATTCCATCTTTACCACTGCCTTTCTCTTATTATCGAAGAAGAACTCATTCGGAGGGAGCTCTTCTACCCTTATAGGCCTCAACTCTTCATTGAAGATCCACCCTGCGTCAATATTTCCCTGAGTTGTTTGCAAGGGAGTAACTGATGTGATATGTTCTCCGATCTGCTTCATTGATTTTCTCGGAGTAGTAACCAGACTCTGCTTCTTTGACGGGTCGAGAGTCTTAATCTCTGCTTTCGAATTCTTAGTTTTCTCTCCCTTGTCCTGGTGTTTTTCCCGATCGGGAGTCGCATCTTTAGAGCTTTCGGCATCCTTTTGTTTAACCTCCACCATATCTAGACTCTCACCCCGCAATACTGTGGGAAGACAACTGCGTCGATGTTCCTGGAACTTCAGAACATCGGCTCTTTCCGCAGGTGCCAAGGTTTGTATCCGAGCTAGAATCTCGGCATAGGACCTTGCACCTCAAAAAATTTCATCCGAGGGGGAATTCTCATGCTCAAATCTCTTGAGCCCGCAACTGGTCAAATGATTTCTCACGACCCTTTGCGGGTCGTGCTTCTTGTATTCAATGAGGACCAAATTTCGGTCTTCCAGGGCTGCTACCTCAGCTTTGGCATGCCCGAAATCTAATAAAGAATATGAACTTAAATGAACAGGAAAAGGTGGCCATACCGTCTTTGAGTATCCCTTAAGCTCCTTGCTTATACCACCGATTACTGTTTGTCTGGCAACCTCACGGCAAGCCAGCTTGTCGGGAATGAACAATGGCAATGCATGCAGGGGAACAGAAGCTCCAAAAACTCTGAGGTATGAAAATTCGGCTTCTACATACCAGTCTGCTATGCTGCTCAGATTTGTTACTATACTGTCCGAGATCCTGGGTGGCGGGTGACCAAAAATAGTGACATGCAGAGGCACCATCACCCAGTTGAATATTTCGTATACGAAATTTGCCGCTTTGTTTTCCCATAATTTTGAATGATAGACGTGTATGGGCTCGTCTTCTGTTGGATTCCAACTCAAGCTCATTAAGGGAAATGCTGTCAAAAAACAAACGGCGTCCATAATGTATGAAGACATGAAGAAAGAAAACGCCTTTCCGCTCTCTTTCTGCGCCCGATACTCTGTGACCCGACTGGTCAAGCTATCGGACAACATTTTCACCCAGTCGAAGGAACTGCCTTCGGCGACCTGAAACATTAGAGGCATCCATGGAAGAAAAAAATGTGAGGTGTCCTCTCTCCCGTATAACCTGCATGTCATCATAGCTACATACTTGTACTGCAGTTTTAAGGAGGCTATTGAATATATGTCGTGGTTGTCAGCCCTGAACTTCGCGGCGTGCGAAACCTAATATTTTATTAAGCTGGACATGGTTTTATCATACTGTATACATTCCTTCTCTTTGAACTCGTCCAAGAATTTGGCGCCATATGTATAGTCGGACGTTGCAGGCATCTTATACATGGCTTGCAGATGTTCAGGCTTGAAAGTCCCGATGGTGACCTTCTGCTCATTCTTGATGGTTCTGGTCGATATGTCCACATGGTCTAATGCCCATCAGAACATGTCATAATATGGAAGCAATCGCGGCCTGGCTGCTACTTTATGCATTCCAGATTGAATGACGATCTTATACTTGGTGGTTATGTCATCCTTTTCATTGTCGCTGGAGTCATCGGAATAATCCACCAATTCGGCGTGTAGGACATCAGAAACGAACGACCAATTCAAGACCAAGTCGATACTTCAAGGTGAAGTATCAACAACATTATCCGAACCTTGTCCCGAAACCTCTACATTGGCCTTGGATGCTTTTCGCAAGGCCATGCCTGGAGATTCTGCTTTAGCTCTTCTGCGATAAAAATACGTATACATATAGAAGTTAACTCACTGAGAAAATGTTCTCTGCGTAATATGAAAATGCATTTCTTATAATGAACCACATCTCTTATATATATTCGAAAACTCGGTACCTTTCAGAACCAGTCTGTCAAATCATGTTTAGAAATAAATTTTGCCATAAAAATACGATCTTTATTCGTCAATTTGCCCTATTTCCTAATTAATGCCATAAATTTTTTACGGTTTGAAATGTCAGTTGGCGTATGGAAGGAATAAGGATACCTCGTGAAACGTGCAAGCATCGAAACATGGGATATAGATTGATTTAGCTTAATTAATCTGGTTTTGCCGATGTTAATTTATTTTTCGGTACTCGTTGTATCGGAATTTTATCTTTAACTCTTTGAACCTTTAACCCACGAATTTCCGATGATCGATTTTGGTTAACAAAACCGCAATTGTGATTAGGCACTTAATTGACCTCGTAATTACTTATATTCGCCATATCGCGACTCGGAGCTTCGAAGGTAAGTTTCCAGGAAATTTGCATGCTGAGCTACAAAACCGTGAGATCGCGATAATATGACTTAATTAAAAGGGAAGATAAACTTGGATAAAGTGATTAATTAATTACGTTCATATCCTTATCGCGATTTCGCGAGTCGGGGCTTAGACAGTGTAACTTTAAAAAAAAGAAAACGTCGAGTGGTGAATTGCCGACAGAAGGTTACCATGGTTTAGATTTTTACTTTTAACCTTGACACGGGTTACTAAAATAAGGACTTCGTGGTCTCGGCTATCGGGGCTACGACAATAAACTTTTGGATTTTGTGAGCGCCGAGGTGCGAAAACCCAATGACGTTTAACTCATGGTTTAGGAAAACTCTACTCCCGTTACTGCCCTGGGTGAAAAATTAAAACGATTTCACCGTTTCGTTGCTCAAGACGTGTGAACTATGTGATTTATAGCATCCGACCTACGAGATCCCGAGGTAGAACAAAAGAGGAAACATTTTTATGAAAGGTAGGACTCGTCTCAAGAGTACGATAATTATCGTTTCTCGCGTGATAAAGCTTTAGAGATTTTGAAACCATAGAGGGAAAAATGAAAAACATCTTTCGATTTCGATCATTAAGAGTCTTTTTGAAACCACAGAGGGAAAAACGAAAAACAAAGGCGGCTCCAACACACTCTGTATATTTTTCCAGAATCTTTCCAATTTCTCCCTGCTTGCGATCTCTGTCGCGATTGCCTCCTTCCACACCTCTTTCCTGCCTTTTCTTTTTCGGCGAGGTTGTGTCAGGCACAAACTTCCCCACAGTGGTCAGGTCTGAGAATTCTACAGATGGGCGGTTCACCCCCATCCCTCATTAACTCATGAGGAGCCTCTTCACCTACCAACCTGGCGAGTAATTCATTTCAGGGCCAGTGAGCCGCTCTTGATCTTCAGGCGAGTGAAGACCAAATACGGTATTTGTTTCGGTGGAAGTTAACGCCACCATTCCAGGTGCCTTCCACCACCTTTCATCGGACAATGTGGTCTCTTTCAGCACATCCCCCTCCCAGCAGTCCTGCAACATACATTCATAACATTATTTACATTCGTCGACCTTTTATACTAAGGTCCATTCAAAATCACACATTCACATATTTGAGTCTGCCATAGTTCTTGGCCAGTATAGTTATTTTACAAACTGGGGGAAACAGGGTGTTACAATTCCCTCCCCCTTAAAGGAACATCGTCCTCG
>JASDQU010203644.1:18647-29047 GCA_032191745.1 Picea mariana
CTGAGATATACATGGTCTCCTATCTTGAACTCTTTTGGAGTTCTCTTTTGGTCGGCGTAACTTTTCTGTCGGTTCTGAGCGACCTTCAGGTTTTGTTTTATCTGAGTCACTTGTTGTTCCATTTCTTTCAACATGTCGGGTCCAAAAGAAATTATTTTTACGGGATTACTCCAACTGACATGAGTGTTGCACGGCCTACCATAGAGGACTTCGAAGGGACTCGTCTTTAAGAATTCTTGGTAGACGTTGTTGTAGGTGAATTCCACTAGTGGCAGGTAGTCTTCCCACTTCTTGGGTTGATGCATTACATGCATTCTTAGCATGTCTTCTAGCACTTGGTTCACTCTTTTCTTCTTTCCATCCGTTTGAGGGTGATAGGTGGTGCTAAACAACAACTTAGTCTCTAAACCCACCATCGGTGATTTCAAAAAGTTGGAAGTAAATTTTGTGTCTCTGTCAGACATGGTCTTTTTTGGCATACCATGCAGTCTGAATATCTCCTTCATGAATACGTTAGAGATGTCTATTGCCTTACAAGTCGACTTGACGGGGATAAAATGAGTGGACTTGCTCAATTTATCCACCACTACCATGATGGCGTCATTCTGTTTGGTCGAGGTTGGTAATCCGGTGATGAAATCCATGGAGACGGGTTCCCATTTCCATTCTAGGATTGGTAAAGGTTGCAATAATCCTACTGGGTGTCGGTGTTCTACTTTAACCTGTTGGCACTCTATGCATTTGGCTAAGTACTTGGCTATGTATTTCTTCAACCCATGCCAGTAGAATTGTTTCCTGGTGGTCGTGATCATCTTGTGGTATCCTGGATGACCAGTATAAGGTCTTTTATGTAGTTCATCCAGTATGAACCTCTTCAAGTTGTCACAATATGGAATGTACAATCTACTTCGGTAAGTGAGCAGACCTCCTTCCATCATCTGGTAGTCTCTGTACTTTATCCTAGTGGGTTCTTGCTACAGGTACGAGGTCACGATCTGGACGAAGGGATCTGTTTCTTGTGCATTTCTGACTCTTTCCTTGACATCCGTCTTACAGGTGCTCACCGCTGCCAGGTGAATTGTTTTCATACTTCTGCTAAGGGCATCGGCCACCCTATTTTATTTTCCTTTAATGTGTTTGATTTTGAAATCAAACTCGCTAAGGAGGGCCATCCACCTAGCTTGTCTAGCATTGAGCTTCGGTTGGTCAAACAAATATCGCAATCCACAGTGATCTGTCATAAGTACAAATTTCCTTCCTAGGAGGTAATGCCTCCACATATTTAAGGTGTGCACTATAGTGGCCAGCTCCAGATCATGGGTCACATAGTTGACTTCATGTTCATTCAATTTTCGGGACTCATAGCAGACCACACTTCCTCCCTGCATAAGGTCTCCTCCGAGCCCTTCCTTATAGGCATCTGTGCACATGAGGAAGTCAGCTTCGGGATCGATGATCTTCAGCACGGGTGCATGGGTCAGTAGATGTTTCAGGGTTTGAAATCTTTCTTCACATTTTTGTCTCCATGTAAATTTTGTCCCCTTTTTCTGGAGGGTAGTGATTGGACAACCAATCTTGGAGAATCCTTTTATAAATCTCCTATAGTATCCTGCTAATCCCATAAAGGATCTAATATCTGAAACATCCCTTGGGGTAGGCCATTTTGTGATAGACCTGATCTTATCAGGGTCTACTGCTACCCCTTCTTCGGATAGGGCATGACCCAGGTAATGTATTTGCTTCTAGAAGAAGTCACACTTGCTAAATTTGGCATAGAGTTGATGTTCTCCTAGCACTTGAAGCACAAGCCTAAGGTGTTCCTCATGTTCCGCTCTATTCTTGGAGTAAATTAGTATGTCATCAATAAAAACCAAAACAAATTTGTCGAGGAATTTATTGAGCACATCGTTCATTAAGCACATAAAAGTGGCAGGGGAATTGGTCAAACCGAATGGTACTACCACAAACTCGTAGTGACCATATCTCGTCCTGAAGGCAGTTTTGTGGATGTCTTCACCCTTGATTCAGACTTGATGGTATCCATATGTCAAGTCAATCTTCGAGAAGATAGAGGCACCTCCCAATTGATCGAACAAGTCATCGATCCTAGGTAAGGGGTACTTGTTCTTTGTGGTTACCTTATTGAGTTGTCTGTAATCTATACACAGTGGGAGGGTACCGTCTTTCTTTTTCACAAATAGGACTGGTGCTCCCCATGGAGACACACTGGGCCGGATATAGCCTCTATCCATCATTTCTTTCAATTGTAATTTAAGTTCAACTAGCTCAGGTGTGCTCATTCTGTAGGGTGTCCTAGACACTGGCACCACTCCTGGTGCAAGTTTTATTGAGAAGTCGATGTCCCTTCTCTGAGGTAGACCCGGTACCTCTTCCGGAAATACATCTTTGTATTCTCTCAGTGTGGGATGGTCTTCTAGGCTTGGTTTTGCACCTCCAATTGTTTTCAACACCTGTATTGCATACAGTGGACATCCTTTTCTGCAATACCTTCTCATTTGAAGAGCTAATATTTGTCTCACCAAGACAGGTTTTTGGATCCTTTGAAGGGTTATTCTCCTTCCTTCTTCACTTACACATTCCAAGGTTTTATGGTAACAGTCCAGTTTGGCTTTATGGGTGGCTAGCCAGTCCATACTAATCAACAGATCATACGATCCCTAGGGTAATATGTTAAGGGTTTCTTGGGTGGGGAATTCACCCATAATGAATTGGCAGGATGGTATGACCTCCTCTACCCTTCTTTTGGTGCCAGTGGCTAACTATACCAGCCATGGCTTGGCATTTTTATGTGGTTGTAGTTTACAGTTATCAACAGACTTAGGGGCTATATAACTCAAATTTGAACCAGGGTCAGTCAGAATAGACACTAGATGGTTGGTGATCATACCTTCGATTTCCACCACTGAAGCTTGGTGGTCAACTTGGTTATTATCCAAGGCTACATAAATTTGTGGCACACTCCTGGCCACGTCATTGACAGTGGTAGCTTCTTGAACGTTGTAAATTATTCGGTTGTTCTGTTGTCGGTGTGGGCAGTCCCTCAGTAGATGTTCTTCTCCACAACCCCAACATTTCAAAGGTTCTCTCTTTGGGTTGTCAGTCTTTACTGGGGCAGATCCCAAAAGTTTATTTCCGCTCAAGGAGGGAAAGTTCTGCTGGTGTACACTTTGGGTTGGGAAGCTCATCCTTGATTTCTTTTTATAGTCCTTAAATCTTGGGGATTTAAACCCCTTTCTCTGGAATCCCGAACTATTCTTTTTCTTCCAGTCTTCGCGAGGTCTTGTCCGGCGCCCAAGCTTTTCATAAAAATATCTCTCCTTTCGGATAGTATCTTCTAGGGTCTTTGGTTCGTCAAATTCAATCCTATTCTAATAGTCCTTAGGTAGTCCACTGATGAATCGTTGCACCTTTGCCTTTTCTGCTTTTATGTAGGGTACATACCTTAGCAACTCGAGGAATCTGCTGACATATTCCTCTATGGTGAGTTGCCCCAGCTTAAGTTCATAGAATTCTTTAGTCTTTTCATCGAAATATTTTTCTGACANAGTATTTCTCAAACCGTTCCCAAGACAGGTCTTCTTTGTGAATCCCTTTTACATTCTTAAGGTATTCCCACCAAATGGAAGCCTTTCCATTCAAGTTGTAGGTGGCTACTCGGGCCTTCAAGTTTTCTGAGAAGTCATGGAATCTGAAATACTTCTTTAGTCCAAGCAACCAGGCCTCCGCTTCCTCTCCCTTCTTTATTTCACCATCGAAGGTGGGTGGTTTGGCCTTCTTGAACTCTTCAAGATTATGACTCTTGGAAAGTTTATGCTTCTTTCGTTTTCTTTAGGAATGAGAACTAGTTTTGCTGCTAGAAGATCCCTCCGAGTCGCCAGCTTCTTTCCAAAAGAATCATCTGACGCTTGTCCCTTATCTCTAGGGTGGACCTTTCTCGAGGTGCTCCTCTCAGTGTGGCCACTAACATGACCACGTTTTTGTGTCTCAGGTTCATGTTGCAATTTCCTTTGTATGTCAGATAAGCTTTGCAGTAAAACTGCATTAATTTTCGTTTGCTTCTCTTGCTCTTTTATCATCCTTTCGTTGTCAGCCTTGCAGCTCTGTAATTCAACCATGAAGCTCCTCATAGTCTCAGCGAGATCTGGAGGGGTCCCTACCGCCCTCCTTTCATCAAAATCTTTGTCTCTATTGTGGGAGCCTTCACCCACTTCATGGTGAGTCACCATTCTCTACGTCTGCAATTTTTCATGGTTGATCTTCTGCTTTGTGTGCAAAAGAAAAATGTTGGTTGTTAGTCAATATTTATATTCATTTATAACCAGTACATAATTCATATTTTTCACATGCACACACACAATAGGATTTTTCATTCTTAACTTCGACTTTTGATTAAGAAGGTTAAGACAGGGGGTTACTCCTTTTAGGAGTGTTTTGAACGGAGCTCCTGCGCAACTCATTCATGAGCCCAAGCAGGCCAAGTGTTGTAGCCATGCTCTGATACCAATTTGTAGCACACCCACTATGGAAGACTAATTCGGCTTTTCCTTCTCTTCTCCGAGGAATAGAATCCCCGAATTCCTATGGGGCTTATTGCAGACCCTACCATCCCTTATCCGTAACTATATGATCATCGGTGATGACCACAGGCCTTACCGAAGAGGTGCTCTCGGCTTTCGTGATTCGGGAAATCGCGAAGCATGTATTCTCGATTCCCTGACTTTTGAGGTGCCGAAACCCGAAGGGAACCACTAGTTTGTCACAATTAATAACGCCTCGGATTGAAGCCTGGCACTCCACCTTTCGAGGTTTCGCATACTGGGTTTTCGCGGTATAAGAGGGCGAGGGACTCCTACCCTTCGATTTCCCAGGTGATGAAACACCAAAGACCCTATGTCCGCCAAACTCATTTCGGGGTTTCATCCATCAGAACTTCATGTTTAGCGAACACGAGGAAAACTGACCTTTGGAGAACCCAGGTACCGAAACGCCAAAACACCAAAACGATGTGTGCTAATCCATTTCAGGATTTCGCCTATCGGGATTTCGCGATATGCGAGGACAGGAGGGTTTCGCACCTGGGTTTCCCGGGAGCCGAAACTCTAAAACATCATAACCTATCCATCTCTATCATTTTGGGATTTCGTAAGTCAGGATTTCGGGCTTCGCGAAGACAGGAGGTCTCGCATCTGGGTTTCCCGAGTGCCGAAACTTTGAAACATCCAAACTCTAGACACGCTATGCCATTTCGAGGTTTTGCAAGTCGGGATTTAGGGACTTGTGAGTACAAGAGACTCGCCTCTAGATATCTCGGGTTCTGAAACACCGAAACAATAAATTCTAGTCACGCTATACCTTTTCTAGGTTTCATACTTCGGGGTTTCACGACTGGCGAGTACAAGGGATCTTACCCATAGGTATCCCAGGTGTCGAAACACCGAAACACCATAACTCATCTGCGCTATTGTCATTTTGGGGTCTCATCCATCAGGATTTTTTGATATGCGAAAACAAGAGGTCTCACACCTGGGTTTCCCGGGAACCAAAACTCCGAAACACCGAACTCTAAATACACTATACTATTTCGGGATTTCGCAAGTCAGGATTTCGGGACTTGCGAGTGCAAGGGAACTCGCCCTTGGGTATTCCGAGTACCAAAACACTGAAACGCCAAATCTATATGCGCTAAGCAATTTCGGGAATTCGCAAACCGGGTTTTTGGGATATGCGACGACAGGAGGTCTCACAC
The DNA here is from genome assembly GCA_032191745.1 of Picea mariana. NCBI lineage: Eukaryota > Viridiplantae > Streptophyta > Pinopsida > Pinales > Pinaceae > Picea > Picea mariana. Next base: position 24,415 of record JASDQU010203644.1, read on the forward strand.
CTGGGTTTCCCGGGAACCGAAACTCCGAAATACCGAACTCCAAACATGCTCCACTATTTCGGGGTTTCCTCCATCGGGATTTCATGGGTCGGGATTTAGCGATTCAAGTTTTTGAGACTGGCAAATACATGGGGCCTGCACTTAGGTACCCCGGGTGCCGAAATACCGAAATATAATAACTTCTCCACACTCTATCTTTTCGGGATTTTGCAAGTCGGGATTTCGAGACTTGCGAGTACAAAGGAACTCGCCCTCGGGTATTTCGGGTACCGAAACTCCGAAATACCAACTCTTAAACCTGCTCATCTTATTTCGGGGTTTCTTCCATCGAGATTTCAGGACTTGTGAGCACAAGGGAACTCGCCCTTGGATATTCCGGATGCCGAAACACCAAAATGTCGAAGTCAAAAAGGACCATTCTCTCTCGTGCATGGTTTTAAGACTTACGCCATAAAATCCTCCAGCAGATCCTTGGATAAAATTTCAAAAAGGGTGTCCCTATGAGGAGATCTATCCAGGGCAGTACTTGAGACAAATAAGGGAATAAATTTCTCGAGAACAACCTTGAAAACTGAATCCGTTCAATATGTATATGTATATGTATATGTATATGTATATGTATATGTATATGTATATGTATATGTATATGTATATGTATATGTATATGTATATGTATATGTATATGTATATGTATATGTATATTTTTACGTAAGAAAAAGGTGGTCTTTCCAATATAAGCATACAACCACTATTTCTGATCAAAACAGCATACAGACAGTCTTATACTGAAACCATTCATAATTGCACAAACCATGAGCATACATGTCAAAATATTAATTTCAATATACAAGATATAACACTTATCAGAAAAACACCAGGTTTGATTCAACTACTAAGAGGGGTGCTCGTTTCCACCCAAACGTAGGCTCAACGATTCTGAATGGATTTACCACTAGCCACCCCCGATTTTAGACCACGATGTTGTGAGACTGAGTCTTTGTTCGTCAGCGGTCGAGAACAAAGGTTACTCTCCTTCTTCTCTACTTATCAATCACTCTGTATATTTTTCTAGAGTCTTTTCGATTTCTCCCCGCTTGCAATCTCTGTCACGACTGCCTCCTTCCACACCTCTTTCTTGCCTTTTCTTTTCAGGCGAGGTTGCATGTGGCAAGAACTTCCCCGTGGTGGTCAGGTCTGAGGCTTCCATAGATGGGTGGTTCACCCCCATCCCTCATTAACTCATGAGGAGCCTCTTCACCTACCAACTTGGAGAGTAATTCATTTCAAGGCCAGTGAGTCGCTCTTGATCTTCGGGTCAGTGAAGACCAAATACGATATTTGTTTCGGTGGAAGTTAACGCCACCATTCCAGGTGCCTTGCACGACCTTTCATCAGCCATCATGGTCTCTTTTCAGCACATCCCCCTCCCAGCAGTCCTGCAACATACATTCATAACATTATTTACATTTTTCGACCTTTTATACTAAGGTCCATTCAAAATCACACATTCACATCTTTGAGTCTGCCATAGTTCTTGGCCAATATAGTTATTTTTACAGACTGGGGGAAACAGGGTGTTACAAAGGTGCCAAAACAAGAACATGGAATCTTCATATTTCCTTTATTGTCCTCTTCCTGACAAATACGACATTCAGCCAATATGGCATCTCCACTTTCCAGTGATTTCTATTTTTTTTAATGACGATGTTACCAGGAACTGGAACTAATCTTCAAAACTTTTAAAAAGGAAACTATTACCAATATCAAAAGAGTAATTAGCAACTCTGCAAATACTTCTCAAACAAAGTGTCAGTACTTGTCAACACATCCAATATTAACTCCCATATTGAACAGTACCATAATCGCCTAAACTATTAACCCCTAACCTGACCTAACCCCTTAGTCCCTAACCCTAAACCTCTAACCCCTACTCCCTAAAACCCAATTAACCTCTAAATCCACTAGGACCTAAACCCCCTAAACCTACCTTAAACCCTAACCTATTAACCCCTAAATCCTTAACCATTGATACCTAATCTGACCTTATTAACCCTTAAACCTCTAAAATCTTAACCCCTAACTCATTACACCTTGTACCCCTTAACCATTAAACCATACCCTAAACCCTAATTAAAATCTACATATTATGTCTACTTCTCTTCTTAACTTACTCTCAATTTGTTGTGTACGTAGAATATATATCCATAAAGAAAAAATAATACATTATTTGTCTTCTACATTTAACATATAAACTTTTACAAAAACAATCTATAATATAAAGACATATAATGAATAACTTACCAAGGGACGATATTCATGCCCACCTTCAAGGTGTCCATACTCTCTACAATATTTTTCAGTTGTTTTTATTAATAGTATCCTTCTATTATAGCCCCTGCATTTTTTACAAGGGAAATAACATTTTTGATCACCCAAAGCCTTGACCAATGCAGATCTCACGTCTCGGCCTTGTCCTCCTGAAGGAATGTTATGTGGCAGTTTTCCTTACCAAACTTTCAATGATGATTATATTCAAAAATCAACCTTGACAGTTTAACTATTTGTAATGCAATTAACAAAATTAAATTAATTTTTTTTATTATGATCTAAAAATATCCCTTATAACCTTTGCAAACCATCGCTAGTATAGCAATAACATTGAACATATTTAATATTTCAAACATTTTTAATTATATATCACTTTTTTGTTGGACTTTTGATGACTATTGACCAGAGAGATGTTGCTTAATAGACAAAAATATTGACTTCATCAAATGTCAGTACATAGATCATTGACCTGGTAAACCGTTGAATATTCGACGATCATTGACCTGCTCAACCATCACATTTTTTAATATAAAGCCTCTTTCATCGGATATTCAATGAACGTCGGGGCTTTTTTTTTTAAAATACAAAAAATGCAAGTAAAATCTGATAGTACGGTCGATTTTATCGATACTATCAGAGTACAATGTCAAATTTTTCGCCCATATATAGTAGTGCATTTCCATGTCCTCCTACCCCTGAATACAACTTGTACATCCGCTAGATCAGATGAATGCGAATCACATAGATTAACGACCCATATCACTAGCGGGATTTATAGTTGCATGACCTTTAGCAGGGTCTCTTGGTTCTGATAGATCTTATGGATGAGGACTATTCAATCCAATGGTATATATTAATAGTGGGCCTCGAAGGTGCTCGAACAATAACATTTACCCATCGTCCTGACTTCCCATGAGAGGACACCTATCCTTTCCACATGTCGCATTCTACTTGGAAACTCCTCATTGGTTCCAAAATCTTACGTCGTTTGGGGCTCATATTACATGCAATCCACTTCAAGATGATGTGTCTTGCTAATATGGAATTTTCCTTCCACTTTGGGGTTAAGGATTCCATCATGTCAAGGTTTTGCATCCGACCATCCGAAATTTCCTGAAAATCCATTTATCTGAAACTATGGATCTTCATATTTTCGGATGGACTAAATTCTACCTCTTGGTTTCATTATCCAACATACCCAGGAAAAATCATGATCATCCAATCACCTTGAGATCCACTCCTTGATCTCCATTGACGGTCCTTCCAATTGCTAATGTGTCATCTTTTGATGTGGCCTAACAATGTTCTCCATCGTGGCATGATGTGGCATCTGACATATGGGATTTGCAAAAAGTCTATTGTCACATTCTTTTGAATTTTTGAATTTTTGGATGGTCCTAGTTATGCTTCCTGATTCCAACCATCCGGTTGCTACCTCCTGACCTGCCATCATGGAACCATTTGAGGCCCTTGCTAATGTGGCACCTGACACCCCTACTACCATGGGATTTGAATGGGTTCATTAACATGAAATTCATGATCTGACACTTTACAAAAATACCATTTTTATGAATCTCTGGATTTTCAAATTTCCAGATGGTCCAAGTTCCACCTCCCAATTCCACCATCCGACCTACGCCCCTATGGCTTTCCAAGTATCTCTATGGGTCATCCCTCTTACCAATGTGGCCTCTGATAGGGAACTGACCTAGCACGCTAACTCATCACGCTTTCGTGGCACATATGACCCTTGATTTTGATGCATCACTACTAATGTGGCATCCTACTCAACATGTTGATGTGGCATCCAAGATCCAACAATTTACATAAAGACCATTTTTTTGAATCTCCAAACTTTTGGAATTATGGATTTTTCATGGTTACTCCTCCTAGTTCTAATATCTAGTCTCTACCACTGTGAGCTCTGTCAGCATGGTCCTACTAACCTGTCATCCTACTAACGTGGCTCATGATGAGGAGCTTGCGTGACATGTTGTCATGGTATTGTTGATTTAGTATTTTTCATTTGACATCTATATTTTTAATTAAATCCAATTATAAGCAGTTTTATATTTATATATTTCCAAATATCTGGATCCGAGGAAACTCAAACGCTCAAATATCCATCATCTTCCTCTGGCCCACGAATTGTCACAATGGCCCACTAATGAGGGAACCCTGCCACTTGAATTTGTTAGGTAGCTAGAGAGGTAGTAGTGGGGGCCCAGAGGGCCCATAGTGATAATAGTGGAGGCCATTCAATGTAAGGTGGACTAGGTCCACTATATTATTAAATAAGACCCAC
>JASDQU010203645.1:0-18864 GCA_032191745.1 Picea mariana
AGCATGGGTCCTCCAACCTTTCTTCTAGGATAACTCAATCCGTAAAGCGTCTTCCCGTGAGGGCTTTCACCATAAGGGGACCACTTTGGAGTTCATCCGTTTGTACACCTTATCAATCATGATAAGACAATAATGAGAGCATGGGTCCTCCAACCATTATTCTAGGATAACTCAATCTGCAAAGTGTCTTCCCGTGAGGGCTTTCACCATAAGGGGACCACTTTGGAGTTCATCCATTTGTGCACCTTATCAATCATGATAAGACAATAATGAGTCATCTATACATTTTCCCAACAATGCATCATATACCAATGGAACCACATCGATCCATCTTCATCATGTATCAATGACAACTCATTTATCCATCTTCATCTATGCATTCTCATTATATTACATAAATCATCAGTCAATCAATCACTTCACATCAATCAATCAAACCATTGGCATCAATGACAACATGATCCAACAAAAACCTCATTTTTGCATCTTCATAATCTACTTCTTCTATGTCCACAAAATCATTGAACCAGTCTAAGTGTATTTGGGCTGACACATTTCCTTCATCATCATACAACTTAATCCTCTGATTATATTCCCAGGGAAAATCATGTAACTGAGCAGGTAGGACAAGAGGGGCAAACCTAGCTACCATGGTTGCAGTAAGAACTTGAAGTGGTTCTGATTAGGAATCACAAGAGGTTTAATAGAGGCAGCTAAAACCAAATCTTGGAACCTCTTCTCATCAAAGATGATCTCGTTCAAACAGGACTCAGATTTAGTTTTGAACAGAGTTTGCTCAAATTTCAAATCAAAATCAAGGTCTTCAATGCTTTTCAATTCATCTTTGGGAAAAGATAGAAACATGTCTAGACACAAAACTGGTCTTATTGGCATTTCTTTTCTTTTGTGTACAATTTTCTCAAGGTCAGACACAAGGATTATTGCTTCTGGGTCTAGATTTCTCCTTGTATAAATTCTCTTGGGAGCCAGGATTTCTCACTCAAACTACTTTATGCTACTGGTCTCTTTATAATGGATTCGTCATGGTAAATTTAGTCTCAGCCAATAAGGTGTTTGATTCACTGTCACCCTCAGGAATCAAATCTGAATCTTTAAGTCGCTCTTTTCCCAGGGAAGATTTCACTTTTGATCCCCGAAAACAACGCTAGAATGTTAGCACTCTGTAAATTTGTTCGGCTAATAAAACAAACGACAGAGGTAACTTACAAACCAACTTTAGAGATGGATACTAGCTTGCTCAACTCAGAGAGGTTTCTCTCCTGTCACTTGGTATTTAATAGATGAGTTTTCTTTAACAAATCAATGGCTAGGTTTTGTTGTTTTGAAAGGTTTTTATAATTTTGCTGGCAAGGAAGAGGAGGGACACTTAGGGATATGGAGTCAAACTTCTGGAAATGAATGGAAGCATTGACTGGTCTGTAGAACTCTCTAGAGGATAAAGGATAAATGAGGAGATAAATATGAGTTATAAATTGTAAATCTGTAGAGTTTAAGAAGAAGGGAAAAACATATTACTGTATCAGATCATTAAATAAATGAATTATCACATTAGTTAGGAAGAACTTAACACAGTTTAAATTGCTTAATCCAAGAGCATCACAAGATGAATTCTGGGCCTTTAACTTTCCAATTTAAACAGAAGATAGTGTAAATGAAATCAGAAATACAGGAAATACATACAAAGAGAGGAGAAAAGACTCAAATCACCACCATTATAATATTTTCATGGAAACTTCAAGACTTCTGCATGTGTATTCTATTCAGCTTCATAAAATTACATTCAAGTTACGAATAGATAAAATCGTGCCCTTTCACTTATGCCAACCTCTAATACATTTGGAACTCCTAATATTTATACAAGCTGAGTTCCTTTGATTTGAAACCGATTTACAATGATTAAAATGAAACGTTTCAGTTTATGAAACTGATTACAATAATTACAAGGGACGGTTTTGGTTTTGAAACAAATTACAATGATTAGCAATAAAACGTTTCATGATCTGGATTCTTTCTCTTCTGGCATTTCAGTTTCTTTCCTTTCCACTTGCTCTGCTCTGGTGTTCCACATGATTGGCCATCTTCAGTGACATCTAGACATCATCTACCGCACCCTGGAAAATTGCACTTTGTCTTACCCAGTCGCACTATCTCCTTCCATTGCAAGTCAGAAGGGATATCATAATCTGTCATTTCCTTTATCAAAATCTCCAGGTCAATGTAGGAAGCATATGTCATGAATGGTAGTCCAAGTTTGACTACTTTGAACTGATTCAGAATCTCAAAGTTTGTAATCAGATGCTCAACTAATGTGGCTCCTTTCATATTTTCCTCCAGGGTTTCGAACTTGGAATAATCCATTATGCACTCAGTAAGGTGAGCATTTTATGCTTCCTGATCATACAATTTTACCTTTCAATCCAAAAATAGTGGGAGGCCTTTGATAAACAATTCTTCAAACAAATCCTTGAATTCTTGCACACTTTTCTCCATATGTGTTGCCTTGGTTTGCACTGATTTCAACAGGTTATGTTTAGCAGTAACCCTCCTAGCCCAGATAATCAATGTAGTTATGTCTTTAACTCCAATAGTATGAAGGTGTGCAGTAGTAATGGATTTGAGTATATTTATGGCGTTTTGGGCCCACTCTGATGGTTTCTTTGCTAAAGTCCCATTCACAACAATACACCTGCTTCTGGTTGTGATGGCTATGTTGACTTTATCATTGATGAAATTCAAATACATTCCGAATTTAGAAGCTTCAACAACTATAGAGTCCCATATGACATGCTTGGCCCCTTGCACCAGGCCTTTGCCTCTTAATCTCATCTTCAATTTATCTATCCTTTTCCTACAAAAATTCATTCTCCCTTTGAAATTGAGTCATTCTTTCATCCTTTGTCTGCATCTCTTGCTTGATTTTCTCTATGTTTCCTTTTATTCCTGTGATTTCTCCTTCTTTCAGGCCAACTTGTGACATAGCCTGGACAAGTCCTTTAGTGTTTGGACCAACTTCTGTAGCAAGAGGTACAACTACAACCTTGTTTAGAAATTATGTTTTCTCTTGTGACTACTTCACCTTTTCACGTTCTAGCTATAACACCCTATCCTTGTAGTCCAATGCCTCTTGACACAATGTTTCATTTTCTTGTTCTAGAGCAACCAATTCTATTGTTTGTGGACGCTCCGTGGTAGACATTTTCAATTTCTTCTTCAAGTTTTGAATTAATTTTTCTTTTTCATCCAATGAGGATTTCACCCCTTGGGAGCCTTCAGATTCCAGCCTCTTGACCTGAGTCTGCCAAGATCTGCTAGATGATTTTTATTGCTTCAACTGCCCTTCCAATTTCATTGCATAAGATGATAGCTTTGAATTCTTCAATCTTAAACTCACCTAATCAGAATACAACATATCACTGGTATTCTTATGGAATTTGACCTTGTCTGGAGCACTGATGTTTTCATACCTTATCTTTATCTCAGATACCTTGTCTTCATCTACAAATGCAATGTTAAATATCCTCTTCTCAACATATCTTACTGTGAACAAATAATATTTATGCTGAGAAATATTTTCTACTTCAGGGACTAAATCCCTCATCTCACCCAGAGCTATGTTTCCCTTCTCAGCATATTGTTTTTCCAAATCTTCTTTAGATTGATAAACTGTTGCAAATGTTTTATCAAGTATGTATTTCTTGCTGCTAAAGGTTCTTGAGCCACCTTCACTTTAGAGTTTGATTTCCTTTTCAATCTCTTCAGTTCTAGTACCACTTTCCACCATATCCAGATTTACTTGTTCTGTAGGCTCTTCCTCCTTTAAATCCACTATCTGTGGAGACTGTGTAATATTCATCTTCTTAGGAGCAGTTTGTTGATCACTTGTGCCATGGCCTCTTAACTTCTTCTCTTGTTGTAAACACTCCTCTTAGGAACTTTGACTATCATTTTATGAGAAGTTTGTTGTGTTTTACTTTTTTTCAGGGTTGCCTCCACTTGTTGTGTTTGAGTTGGTTGCAAGATCGCTTCCATATCAACACACACTTCTAGTTTTTCTAGCTTATCAAAACCCTCAAGTTGTTCATGCTCATAAGGGGCTTGTTTGTTCATCAATATTCTCTTGGATATGATTTGGTGTGGATCATATCTTCTTCCTTGTAGTTGTGAAAAACCAAAATCTTTGAGCTTTGCTTGAATATGAGATAAGCGTGATCTAGTTTTGACAATGAAGGGGCCAATGATAAAAAGGAACTTGAGGTTGGAGGCTTTGTGCAACTTTAGGAAATGCTATGTCTCAGATATAATAATTTGCATGATGAATTCAAGGGAAACGATTATGAGGTTAAAAAAAATAGGCAATAGATAGGGGGATTCATGAAAACCATAAACCTAGATTACTGTTGAGTGCATGAATAGTACCCAATCCCCCACTTTTTTCTCTAGATTTGGCTATAGATATCTCCTCATGTCATCCAAAACTCTAGGTAAGCTAGTGTTGAAAATCAAACTGTAAACTCTGGACATGACTTTGTTTATGAAGATAAGCAATGTAATCCTTTTACATTCAGTTGATACAAATGTTGCTTCAGGAAACTCTCTCTTATTGGTTTCCAGGAAAATCTTCAACAAATAGGTGTAATATCTGAAATGCCTTAGAGAGCTAAAATTCACTAGTTGTTTATGGATATTATCAGCTATGAATTGATCAATATTGATGCGGACTAACAGACTAGACTCTGACTTAAAAAAGGTCAAAAGGAAACCAAGCATGACTTTGACCACATGTTTGTCATTGTCTAGACCTAAAACTTGACTCAAAAGGGAACAAACCCATTGGAATTCAATAACCATTATACTCACATTCGTTAGCAAATATAGACCCTCTGAAAAATGTTCTGGTTTGACAATTGTCTATAAAAACATATCTTGGACCTCTGATGGACATTCTCTGTATACCCTAATTAGCTTTTCTTCATTGAAAGGTTTAGAATTTATGAAAAAATACTATGGTATACCGAGGGAATCTCGAATTAACAGACTCTCTACCCTACACATGACCTCAGACACTCGTTTATTCACGACGACTCTTTCTTCATGCAATATTGTTCGGTGCACCAACCTATAAATTAGAGAAAAGGGAAAGAAATTTCGACAGCATAAGGGACTATGGTGGCCCAGATTGCTTCAAGGAATGGTATACACCTTCCTACTTTATCGGACATGTTGCTTATGGAAACAGAGATGGGAGAAATGGTGATTTTGGTATCAAAAATGTCTAAATCTCGGTCAATTAGGGCTTCTTCATTCGCCACAAGATCTTGTTATATTACTGAGGTTATGATAGGATCCATGATTGTGATGAAAAATACATGGAACCGAGCAAAAATGGCGTGCAATTAGTGTATTTTTGAGCTGCAGTTGAATGAGGGTGGTCGCGCCAAGTTTCAAATGGTCCTCAAATGCACCGGATGATGCCACGTATCCTCAAATAAAAACCGTGGTTTAAATTTCAGGCCACTTTCCAAAATTAACCTCTGTGCAGTTTCTCCCCCTGAAATCATCCTCGACCGTTGATCTTGAGAGTTCACAATCTGCGATGCGTTGGGCCCGATCAGCTTTGCTCCTGCTAGATTTAGCCTCTCCCTGCCATATTTAACCCCTTTCCTAATTTTTCAGGCTTCCAAACTGGTTTATCACCTTGCCATATCCTGAAATCTCGATTTCACATAAAAAAAAATAATGGTGACTAATATCGTGAATCCATAAAGCATACTCAAATGTATGAAAAAATCAAAATAACCATGAATTTACAAATTAAATACATGAAAATAAATTACATGTAACATTTATCTCTCTAAAGTCCAAGTGTTAATGCTACATTGCTTCAAATCCCATAAATCGATCTTTAATCAATAAGGGAGGGGAGTATCACACCCAAGAGTCAATTTTCTACCCAACCAATGCAACCACCATCATAGGTGTTTCCCCCTAACTAGGGATTAATCTTGATGAGGTGAGTAAGATTAGGGAACACAAAAAAAATCTAGAAATAATACATAGTTCCCAAAGGAATATCATAATCGGACTCATAGCTAGTCAACCTCAATGTGATGGAGAGGCTCATGGATTTATAGCACTCCCAAAACCTATGGGATTATGGTGTACATGGATATTACTACCAGCTTCATCCCTTGATGATAACAACTATACTTCGAAATGGTTTCCGCCTCTACAAGGATCTTACTACCACCTTCAACCCTTGATTATCACAAACATATTGGGTAGTGATTTCCCCCTTTACAAGGATCTTATTACCACCTTCATCCCACCTTCATCTCAATTGATTGTAATCACACTTGACAGTGGTGTCTTGCAATGGTCCCAAAAGAATATTATAATGAGTCACATGCAATCTGAGCTTAAGTACCCCCAGTTGATTAAGTACACTCCCAACCCCTTAGTCCACTCAAACTAGGTTACATAAACCAATAGTTTGCTCAACTAAGTGCATAATCCAAATCACAATTTCTAACATAACAATGCTAAATATAAGAACAATTCCTCATGAGCCAACCAACCCCATCAATGGGATGTTATCAAACATACGTATACAATTTCGACCACAACATCTAATCCAGGTGGATCTCGGTGGCCATCCACATTTTCCACTGAATCAACTTTTTTGAGCTTGTGGTTTTGGTAAACCATGATATTCACCCTTTTGATGAGGAATGTAATGTAATGTTATCTCCATTTGTTAATTACAACCATCATATGTACATACCTATAGTGAAATTTTATTGGATCCCTTTAGAAATCTACAGTTATGCGCGCTTTGGCTAGAATAGTACCAGGATGGGTGATCTCCTGGGAAGTCCTAGTGTTTTACATCCCTACGACATTCTGTAAACTTAGATCAATTTATCCCACATGCATCATGAAAATTATTCTCCTCTCACTCTCTCATATATAATATAGGTGAAGGATGTACTTTGAGCATGCAATGGAGTGTGATGTGATCCTTATTTGGGAATGAGTGTAATTGACATCTCTTTCTCTTCAGAGATAAGATGGTTTGTATTCTACAGTTTTTTATATTGTATTCATTGATAGAAGTTGGGTTTCACTATACTTTTGTGTTCTCTATTATATTTTTGTTTGTATCTCATTTAGTTTTTAGCATAATCTGGATCAGTGGTATCAGAGAAGTTTTATCCTTGACGTTTCTTAGAGCATGTACCTGACGAGGTTAGGGTATAGAGAGTTGGGTCTCAAGCTAGTTTCACTTGAGGATAACCACTCTCACCAACGTAAGAAACCTCCCATGGCAGAAGAAAAGAGAGATGATGGAGTAGGAAATCCTTTCAAGATGTTTTTTGAGGAATCCCTCATGTGACAGAGGAACACAATGATGGACACATTTGCTCAGATTCTTCAATGACTACCAATGGAAGCTAAGGCATATTCGAAAAAAATCCATTTCGAAGGTGTGGCACCCTTCAAGGTACAAGTCAATTTTAATATCCCCTTATTTGAAGTCTAGCTAGATGTAGATTCTCTAGAAAAATGGTTGAATCTACTATAAGGTTATTACTCTCTCCAAAATTTTCCCGAGAGTGAAAAGATCACCTTCACGCTCCTTAAATGCCTTCCCTGTGTCAGCGATTTGTGGGAAGGTTAGTGGGAGAGGTACACCATGGATGAATCTACGTCATTCATGAGAGAACGCACTTGGGTTGCCTTTAAATATGCCCTCAAGGAGAATTTCTACCCTTTCGGAAACTATGATCAACAATGCATGATATGGGCGGCTCTGTGTCAGAAAAGAGACCAGATGGTGCCAAAGAACACTAACATATTTCATACCTTGCACTCAAATATGGGTATCAAAGACTTAGATCAGAACCTAGTTTTGAAGTATTGCAGTGGTTTTCACAGCTATATTCAAAGAGAGATGGATTTCTTGGACATCTCCTCAACGGGAGACGCTTATCGATATGCAATCGAAATTGAGCAGAAATTCAAGCAGTGGAGTAAGTGAGAGTTCGGGTTTACAATTGCACCACAACAAAAGCATGGAATTGGAAACCCTAACTCACATAAATAAGGACAAAGAAAGGAGATTCAATCTCAAGAAAATCAGTCCAAGAAATCATATAAGAAGGGTGACACTAGCACAACACTAATGAATTTTGCTCAAAACAGTCATTGGTGGATGAGATAAAAGAAAAAGAATCAAAACCTGACTCAGATTCTGATTCATAGCACAATAAAGGGAAATATATCATTGATCACTCGTATATGTGGGTAAAGGGGGTGCCACTTCATTTTATTGTTGACAACAAGAGTCAAAAGAACCTGATCTCAACTAAGATTGTCAAGAGATTGAAGCTTCCAATGATTACACAACCCCAACCATACACCATCGAATGGTTGAGTTGGGGACGATACATCTGTGTCATCAAATAGTGTTGCATGTCCTACAACATCAAGCCCTTCAAGGATGAGGTATTGTGTGATGTTTCCCCACTTGAAGTTTGTGATGTTCTTTTAGGACAACCATATATGTGGAAACGTCATGCTATCTATGAGTCTCAACCTGATAGTGTCATTGTTACTCTGGGAGGTTAGCTCTACAGGGTACCAGAGGTAGCTTTGACTACTACCACTTTATTGATCTTGGAAAAGTTTGTGATGTTATTTTAGGAAAACCATATGTGTGGAAACATCACTCTATCTATGAGTCTCGGCCCGACAATGTCATTGTTACTCTGGGAGGTCATCTCTATAGGGTACCAACAGTAGCTTTGACTACTACCACTTTATTGATCTTAGAAAAATAGTGTCGCAAGTAATCTCTTAGACCACAAATTTTTCCCTCTTCACGATCCAATCAGAAGGTGAATAGCATGTCACAACGACCACTATATCCTTAGCCCAAGACCTTTCTATCCAACAGAAGTAGGTCTACAATATTGTAGAGGATCATGAAGATATCTATACTTCACCTACGGGGGTGTCTTTACACTAAAAATTCAATCATTACATTGATTGGGTGCCTAGTGCTCCCTTACCCAATGGTCCAACCTATAGATGCTCCCTTCCAAAGAATGAGAGTCTTCCATATGTTCAGTATAGTTCTATTGGTCACGACCCTTTTCAGGTGTGATTGGTGTTCCATTCATTAGCCCCCATTGATATATCTCATCCTACTGCATCTTCACCGACAGAGTCCTCCCACACTCAGATCAAGGTAGATCATGCAACCAAATTGGTTGAACAGATACAACACCTCCAACAACAGTTTCATGACATCCTTCAACAGGTTAATGCCAAGTACAAGCAAGACAACTACTTCAACAAGGAAAACGGCTCACCAAAGTTCAAATAAAGAAAAAGTTCCCCCATCTCCCGAGGTAACTTGACACAATGGGGACCATTTCTTTCTAGGGGGGGGAGGACTGATCTAGGTGGATCTCGATGGCCATCCACCTTTTCCATTGAATCAACTTTTTCAAGCCTATGGTTTTGATAAACCATGATATTCACCCTTATGATGGGGAATGTAATGTAATTCCATCTCCATTTGTTAATTACAACCATCATATGTACATGCCTATAGTGTTAATACATTGGATCCCATTAGAAATCCACAGTTAAGCATTCTTGGGCTAGAATAGTACTAGGATGGGTGACCTCCCGAGAAGTCCTAGTGTTTTACATTTCTATGGAATTTTGTAAACTTAGATCAATTTATCCCACATACATCATGGGAATTATTCTCCTCTCACTCTCTCATATATAATAGAGATGAAGGATGTACTTTGAGCATACAATGAAGTATGATGTAATGCTTAATTGAAAATGAGTGTAGTTGGCATCTCTTTCTCTTCACAGATAAGCCAGTTTGTATTCTACAATGTTTTTCTATTTATTCATTAATAGAAGTTGGGTTTCACTATATTTTTGTGTTCTCTGCTATAGTTTTTCTCATATCTCATTTTGTTCTCAGCATAATCTGGATCAAATCACAAGGACTAATCATGCTAAATCATCATCAAGGATCGCCAATGCTACACAAGAATGTTTAATGCAAAATAACTCATCAATAAGAAAAGCAATAGTGTTCATCACAAATTAGTCAATCACATAGATTTCTAGGTATAACATATTGAATCATCAGTAAAATCAAACCAAAAGAGAATGGTGAGACTTTAACACCATCTACTAATAGTCAAATATGAAATCATCAACCAACATTGGAGTGTTACAATAGTCATCCTTAAATCCCCTAGTCTAAGGTGAGAAAATTGTAAATGTGTTGAATCTGCATAGAATAGATCTAGTTGGGAATTGACATACACAGTTGCACAGAAACTAGAAGAAAAGAGAAGCAGGAGAGAAAGAATGGAAGAATTCTCACTAACCAAAAGAATGAATGATAATTTACACATGATATACTCTTTGTAAATCAACCAATGTGCACTGGAGGAGAAGCCAATGTGCCATAGTGGTGGTCTAGAGTGATCTGGACACACACCAGCAGTTACGGGAGTAAACTACCACCTAGTCTAGTCTCTCGGGCAGTTATAGGAGTGAACTGCCACCTAGCTGAGTTAACTAGTCTATCAGTCTTCAATTAATTGACTAAAACAGATTGAAGTGGGGAGAAGATCAGGGAATCATGGGTAATGTGCTAGTCTGGTGATGATCCCAAGGAAAATGTGCATTATATGGTGATGATCCCAATGTTGCATGGTGATAATCCCAATGTAGCATCTAGAATCTACTCAATTGATCAAATTGAAGTGAAAATTGAAGGGAATATTCTTCCTAAAATATAGGAGACCGAATAATGACTAATAAACACAAGAAAAACCTTAGGAAAAAGAAATCCTAGGTGTGTGTGAAGTAACTCCAACACCCCCCCTGAACATCACTATGGTGAAAATAAAGAATGAGTCCCAGCAACGAGGCCATGTTAGGTACCCATATACAAAAGATACACTGAAATAAATCGAGGAAAGAGGGAAAACCTCATGGGAAACCCCCCCCCCTCAAGGTATAATGTATGTAAAAAGAAGAACTAGCAGTTTCTAGGCAACTGTGCTCTTCACTCCAAGACGACTATGCAGAGAATGGAACTTATGCTCAGTGAAGGTCTTGGTGAAGATGTTTGCAGTCTGTTTTGTTGAAGGACAGAACTGCAAGTCGATGATCACCTCATGTAATAAGTCTTCGATGTAGTGCATTTTGATCTCAATGTGCTTCGTCTGATGCCTCTGAAATAGATCTCTCAATAACTTCAGAGTGATCTGGTTGTCACACTAGATGACGATCGACTGATGAAACTGAATGCCCAACTCAGTGACAAAATGTTGTAGCCACATAGCCTGAATGGTTATGTTACCTACCCCTCTATACTCAGCCTCGGTTGAATATAGATAAATAACATCTTGCTTCTTTTTCGGCCAACAGATAGGCCCGAAACCAAGACTAAGTGAGTAACCAGATGTGGACTTGCAATCAATGCTATCGCCAGCCCAGACAAAATCAATGAACTCGATGAGGTCCAACATAGAGTCTACTGAATAATGAATCCAAAAGGTGATGGTGCTTTGTACATATCGAAGGATATGCTTTGTATCCTTCCAATGTAGCTCATGCGGCTCCTGCATGAACCTGGAGACTACACCAACTGCATAGGTGATCCAGGATCTTTTCATCGAAGTGACTTATAAAGAATTGTATTAAATGAGAATAAATTAAAGTGCACCATAAAGAAGGAAAAACTCAATAATGAATAGATATAAGCATCAAATCTGAACACAAAAACTTGATAACAGAGTTTGTTCCTGGTGGACTACGTCTCTGGGTCCTTCTCTCAAATGGGTAGGACTTTTTATTAACTCGGCAAAAGAATTTGGCAAAATACATAAGTATACCTCATTATGGAATTAAGCTATAGAAGTTTTTCTCAAATAAGAAAAAATAAAACACCATTGAATTCGTGGTGTCGAATTACCCGAAAATGATTGTCTCCACGCCTCAATTCAACTCTTGAACTCCCAGTCTCTTGAGAAATATTGTCGTGGTTTTCGTGTGTTAGGGTCCTAACCCACACATAGGTAGATCAATATATTCGGATGTAATAAAGGTCAATATTAATAAGGCCTTTCAATAAAATAGAATAAGGTGGATGTAAGAAGACCTAATAGAAGCTTCCGCTTCTAGAGGGATCTTCCTCTAGATGCTTCTCTTGATAGACATATTTAGTATAAATAAGACACGAGGGTATGAAAACCCTAGCTTGGAGATTATTGTAATAGATTGCTACTCGACTGGAGGTTTCCCCCTTGAAGAGGCCCATGAACATTTCTTTCTGAATCAAAGTGTTATTTCTGTTGTTATTTTTATATCATTTCTGTGTTATTGTGGAGATTATGCTGGTTATACTACTGTTATTTTTCCATTTCTAGCATTTTATTTATGTTCTGCATACTTTTATATTTGGTATATTACAAGTGGTATCAGAGCACTTTCCTTGGAAGAAGTTGTGGGAATTTTTTTTTCAGGGTAGAGACGTATTCCGACGTCTTTAAGCCACAGAGATCTGTCATTATGCACATAAACCCGCGGTTGAGGGATTCATACATGCAGGAAATACAAGTGGTTCTTAAGCGCACATCTGTTGGCCACCCTTGTAACCCTTGTTGGTACCCCTTCGAGTGGTAGTGCATCAAACAACACCTGTGTACAGATCGACCTAGATTTACTAAAGCCCTCTTTAGATAAACTGATCGACCGCCTGACTGCTATAGTGCCACCGAGAACAACACTCGGGAAGATACTCTCTGGTACTTGGGTAGTCGGGTAGTACGGCTAAGGGTATGGTCTATCCTCCTTAGTTAGTGCCCTGAGATATTGGGCCGAGTACTACTGTTGGACCCCGCACATATATCAGAGAGCTATAGCACAGGGAAAACCCTTGTTTGTAGAACCCTTGAATACCTAAACCTTGGGTAAACAAATTAAAACAGACAAGATCTATTGCTGCGCAACTGTTTTCGGGTTGCCAAGTAAATACACATTTCTTTCTGGTTAAGCATTTGGGGATTTCATCACTGCAGTATTCTTCAGACAGGAGTATAACTCTGCAGGTGTAAAAAAAAGAATCTAGAAATTTTTTCACCATTATTTGAGACCTATTCCATTGGATTCATCTCTTTGCCCTTATCACATTCATCCATATCATTTTTTGGAAAAAATTTTGACCCCGCCCACCCCTTTTTCAGTTCACCCATGTCCTCATGGTTCGACCCTCGAGTTGGGTGGAGGCTACTAAAAGAGATAAAGAAGCACAACAGGTTGTATCCTTTCAAAACCGAAAACCCTCCTTTATCCCTCGCCCTAAACCTGTAAATCCCACTACTCCCTTCGCCCCATTAAAGATCCAAAAATTGACCAGGGCTGAAATGGATGAACGCCAACTCAAAGGCCTTTGTTATAATTGTGATGACAAATATTTCTCGGGCCACAAGTGTAAGGAACAAAATATTTTTATGTCCATCTCTGAGGATATTTCGGAAGAGGATGTTGAAACTCCCCTTGTGTCTGAGTCACCTAAAATCACTGACATAACCCCTCCCTCAGACCCTCCTGAAGTGGAATTGGTCATTTCCCTCAATGCTCTCACTGGCTTCTCCGCTCCCCAAATCCTCAAGTTAATTGGTTACATCAAGCATCGGAAGGTCATCATTCTAGTTGATAATGGAAGAACCCATAATTTTATTCATCGCCACATTGCCCAAGAAACTCATTGCTACATCCATGCCATCAACAATTTCCAAATCATGATTGCCAATGGTGGTTCCATGAAATCTGGAGGGAACTGTGAAAATGTGCGTCTCCAAATCGGTGACTACCACCTAAAATCCCATATGTTTGCTATCGACATGGGTGGTTGTGACATTGTGTTGGGTGCAGACTGTCTAAGAACTCTGGGTCCCATTCTCATGGATTTTAAGGTATTAACCATGCAATTCGACCAGGAAGGCCACCAATATAAATTCCAAGGAATCACTGTTGGTTCACCTGAGGTCATTAGTTCCCGTCGCATGGAAAAGATGCTCAAAAAAGGTCATTCTGGTGTCATTTCCCAACTCCATGCAGTACAAGCAACAGAGACACCCCCGGTGCCAGAAGACCTCGAAGACCTCCTTTCTAAACATCAAATGGTATTTTCCACTCCCCAAGGACTCCCTCCTTCCCACGGTGTTCATGATCATTCCATTCCCCTTGTACCCGGAAGCCTTCCTCCCAATATCCATCCGTATTGCCACCCCTTTTCACAAAAAAATGAAATGGAGAAAATGGTCCAAGAACTCCTTAATGCAGGCATTATCCACCCTAGTACGAGCCCTTACTCTTCTCTTGTAGTCATGGTCCTGAAGAAAGAAGGTTCTTGGAGAATGTGTCCTGACTTCCGTGCCCTCAACAAACTGACCATTAAAGACAAATTTCCCATTCCTATCATTGATGACCTCCTGGATGAATTGAGTGGCGCCCAATTCTTTACTAAAATTGATATTCGCTTAGGCTATCACCATATATGTATGAAAGAGGCAGACATTCCCAAGATGGCCTTTCGAACTCATGAGGGCCACTATGAGTTTTTGGTCATGCCCTTTGGCTTGTGTAATGCGCCCTCCACCTTCCAAAGCCTCATGAATCATGTCTTCCGTCCCTTTCTTCATCATTTTGTCTTAGTTTTCTTTGATGATATCCTCATCTATAGAAAAACCTGGACAGGCCATCTTACTCATGTGGATCAATTTCTCCATCTACTCTCTCAGCACCAACTTTTTGTGAAACAGTCTAAATGTACTTTTGGTGCCTAAGAAGTAGAATACTTGGGTCATCTGGTTGGCAAGGATGGCATCAGGGTGGATCCGAAAAAGATTGAAGCTATGCAAGACTGGCTGCACCCAAAGACTCTCAAAAGCTTGTGTGGATTTCTTGGCTTAACAGGGTATTATCACAAGTTTGTTAAGAATTATGGAAAGATTGCAACACCTCTCAATGCTCTCCTCAAAAATAACTCTTTCACTTGGACTTCAGCCACTTCTAAGGGTTTTCAAACCTTGAAGATGACCATGTACACCACTCAAGTTCTGGCCCTTCCTGATTTCACAAAGACCTTTATGTTGGAATGTGATGCCTCAGGGAAAGGAATCGGTGATGTCCTTATGCAAGAGGGTCGACCTTTGGCCTTCACCAGCAAGAAACTATCTGAAAGGAATCTGGGAAAACCCATTTATGAAAAGGAAATGTTGGCTATTCTACATGTAGTTGATATGTGGCGCCCTTATCTCTTGGGGAAATGTTTCCAAATTAAGACAGACCATCAAAGCCTCAAGTACTTTCTGGAACAACACATTTCCTCCCCGGAGCAACAAAAATGGGTGACTAAGCTCTTTGGATATGATTATGAGATAATTTACAAGAAGGGAAAAGACAATGTGGTGGCGGATGCACTGTCCCAAAAATATGAAGAAGAAGGATCCCTTTTTTCTCTTTCCTTCATTGTACCAGATTGGCTCCAAGCTGTGCGCCAGGAATGGCTACAAGATCCCAAAAGTTTGCATCTGATCCAACAATTGTAGACCAATGCTCCATCTCCCCCAAGGTACTCTTGGCTCCAGGATGAGCTTCGATACAAAGGCCATTTGTATTTAAGCAAACAATCAAAGCTTAAATCCACGGTACTTTCTGAGCTTCATGCTACACCCACAGCAGGGCACTCTGGGTTCACCAAAACCTATGACAGGGTCAAACGTTCTTTTTTCATGGATGGTATGAAACGGGACATTCGTAATTTTGTCACTAAATGTGAGGTGTGTCAACACAACAAGGGAGAAACAGTCAAATCTCCGGGTACACTACAACCGCTTCCGCTTCCACCTGCTATTTGGAAGGATATCTCTATGGACTTTATTACTGGCTTACCCAAATCGGGAAATAAATCAGTCATAATGGTGGTTGTGGATCGCCTTTCCAAGTGGCTCAAATTTTCATGGACCAGGTCTTCAAGCCTCATGGCATGATGCACTCTATTGTTTATGATCGTGACCCAACTTTCATAAGCAATTTTTGGCAAGAACTGTTTAAGCTACAGGGCACCCAATTGCATCTTAGCACAACTTATCATTCCCAAACTGATGGTCAAACGAAAGTTGTCAACAAGTGTTTGGAAACATATTTGAGGTGTTTTTCCTCTGAAAAGAAAAATCAGTGGGCTCAATGGTTACCCCTAGCTGAATGGTGGTACAACACTTCCTACCATACAACTACACGCATGACTCCTTTTGAAGTGGTATATGGACATAAGCCACCTTTAGTTCTCTCATACTTACCGGGTACCTCGAAGGTCCAGGCGGTTGACCAAACACTTACAGTTCGAGAGGATATTCTTTGTACCCTTAAAGAGAACTTGGTCATGGCACATAATCGCATGAAGAAACAAGCAGATCAAGGTCGCTCTGAACGTCAATTTGCAGAAGGGGATCAGGTGTTTCTGCGACTGCAACCATACAAGTAAACTTCCCTCAAGGCCGAGCATTGTCAGAAGCTAGCGCCCAAATTTTATGGTCCTTATACAGTTCTCAAGCGTGTGGGACAAGTTGCCTATCAACTAGCTCTGCCCAGTCAGTCGAAGCTACATCATGTTTTTCATGTTTCATGCTAAAAGAAGGTGATTGGAACTAGGTGCCAAATTCAAACCAACCTTCCCGAGTTAGCTGAAGAAGGATCCATTTGGCTACAGCCAGAAGTAGTTTTGGACCAGCATGAGCGTTGCCTGCGTCAGAGAACCATCAAGGAAGTGTTAGTCCAGTGGAAAGATACAACTCCAGCAGATGCCACTTGGGAACCAACTACCATTCTGCAGCAGTTTCCACATCTCAAGCCTTCAGGACAAGGTTGTTTTTAAGGGGCCGGACATGTTAGGGTCTTAACCCACACATAGGTAGATCAATATATTCGAATGTAATAAAGGTCAATATTAATAAGTCCTTTCATTAAAATAGAATAAGGCGGATGTAAAAAGACCTAATAGAAGCTTATGCTTCTAGAAGGATCTTCGTCTAGATGCTTCTCTTGATAGACATATTTAGTATAAATAAGGGTCGAGGGTATGAAAACCCTAGCTTGGAGATTATTGTAAAAGAGCGTTGCTCGACTGGAGGTTGCCCCCTCGAAGAGGCCCGTGAAGATTGCTTTCTGAATCAAAGTGTTATTTCTGTTGTTATTCTTATATCATTTCTATGTTATTGTGGAGATTATGTTGGTTATACTACTGTTATTCTGCCATTTCTAGCATTTTATTTTTGTTCTGCATACTTTTTATATCTGGTATATTACATCATGCATGTACCCTATAAATTCTCTGTACTGCATCTCCAAAATCATGCACGGTCATACCATTGAGTGCCCTCCTCCCATCTGTGGGAAGACTCGACATTTAAGTGAAGTGTTGGGCAGACTAACCAACGAAGTCTATAGGCCCAACGGTGGTGGATGCTATTGTAAAGAATTGGATAGGGGGAGGTCTCGGGGTCAAGCCCATGGGCCTCCCCTTTTGGGCTTATTGTTATAACAATGTGTGTGTGTGTGTTTGGAACTGTCGCCAAGTTTGGAGTTTGTTGTTTAGATTCGTCGGAGTTTTAGTTTGGCCGCCAGATTTGGCGAGCCCCTTTTATCATTTTTGAAAATTCGGTTTCGGGCCTTCATTGCCACGTGGTAGCCAACCATTGGCCCACACCAACCACTTGCACAGTCACATGCCATGTCACCTTCCATTTCAACCTTCCACATCACATGTCAAGTCCTCTACGGTCTTCCACGTGGTTGTACGGAGTACTACGTGGCACTTACTCAACGGTCCACGGTTTGACCTAAAAATGTTGAAAATGAGTGACATGTGGCAGCCTCTGGTGTTTCCACATCACCATGTTGATGTCAGCATGACATGTGTCTCGCTATGTGTGTTCCACGTACAACATACAGATGTTGGCGTCATCTATACTGATGCTTGTTAATATTATGGTATTTGTGGGAGGTATTTACCCCCACATGTGAAACTGACGAGAATAGAAGACTCCGGGAAGCAAGAGAAACCCTAATGAGTTGGATAATAACCCTAGAAGCCTTGTCGTATGAAGAAGATAATTTATATTAGGCTATTAGCCTCCAAGAGAAGAAGTCAGCCAGAAATAATAATAATATACTGAACATACACATACCCAAAAGGAGAAGTCGTCCCCAACAAAACTGGCAGGATTACTATAAATACAGGGTGCCAGTTCTCATTTGCAACATCTCAAAATTGCAGTTCTACAGTTCGGTGCGCACTGCAGTTGCAGTTTGGTGCGCAGGTTTGGAGGAAGAGTTGGTGCAGCTGCAACAAGCAATTTCCCAGTTTTGGCTTGAATATCTCTTGGCTAGGGGTTGGAACATCTGATCAGTCTTTTGTGATGCGCTATCCTTGGGGATTGATGCGCTACTCTTTGTTTGGCTATGTATCCTATGGTTTGCTTCTGGAGGAATTCTCAGTCAAGGTTAAGGTGCTCGGAGGGAGGCTTCGACCTATGGTTGGGTGACGAAGGTATCGTCAATGGTAAAACGAGCACACCATCTTCTATATTCTAACAGGTTATGGGCCCACACCTCTTCAGTCAGCCTAAAACGCTAGAAGGAAAACATAGCCTCTATATATTGAGCTCGTTGAGGAACTGCCGCTAGGGTTACTAGCAGGAGCAGCTTCCAAAAGCACTGCAGCTAGGGTTA
>JASDQU010203646.1:536-13020 GCA_032191745.1 Picea mariana
GGACTAAAATTGAACTTTCCATCAACCTTAAACATATAAACCAGAATTGGCTCGAGACCGATCAGAATGCATACATCGTGTTCTGGATGCTAACGTTTTTTAGACTTGGAAAGAGACAATGCTGCAGGGCCACCTGTAAATGCAAGCTGAGACCCATACTCTATCGACGAAGTCATAGAGTGAACAATGTGACGCTTGGTAAACAATAATTTCATGAGTAAGCAGTTTTTTTGGGAAGTGTATTTTCATCATAACTTTTAAACCATGGGCGCGTTTGCCACAAAAAATTTAGGGAAGATGTATCGGGGTATGATGAACAAGCCTATTTAATTTCAAGTAAAAATACTTCATGGTTTCTGAGAAACGAGTCACCATCACCTACATCCATTTTGGGTTTTTCTCAAAAACTGTGAACTCGGTTTTGCCCAAATTTTTTGTGGATAAGCATAATAATTATATGAACTTGCTGAAAGAAAAATAATCCCAACCCAGTTCGCCATTTGGGAGAAAAGGAAAAATTACTAGTTCACTGCAAAATTGCTAAAAACAGAGATTTTGTAGCAAATTTCTGAGTTCACTGCGAAATCACACAATCATCTCAGATGAAGGTAACTCTTTTCCATTATGTTTTTCTTCATTCAAATTTCTCAAAAAGAATTTTAAAATCATTAATGAAGGAAAAGAGTGTGAGCTGATGCAAAGTCACATAGGATTTCTGGAGCAAAATGACAATATTATGAATCAACAACAATCTTTTTATGTTTCTCATGACCATGTAGCTTGTTATTTGGAGGATCTCTGTAATCAAAATTTTCATCCTTTGATCAGTTGTGAGCTTGAGAATGAAGCTGATTATGAGATAGTGTCAAAACCAGATATGTTTATGTTTCCAGCAGGCGTTTCGTTGCAGCACTCTTATGAAAATTTTCATTCTCTTTGTGACAACCATCAGGTTGAAATGCATGGAAGCAAGAATGCAGTTGGAGGGCTAATACAAAATTAGATTAATTTGCATTATTTTGAGGATCCTTTTGCAGTTCTTTTGGAGTTGGTGAACAATCCCAATTTTTCATATTTTGTCAAAGTTGAATTTGTTTGCAAGTTTTTATATGAGTTGCTATTAAGGAGGGTTTTCCTTTTACCCATGATCAAAGACATGCAAGAAATTCAAACAATAGACAAGGTTCTTGCATGGTTACATTGTATTTTTTACTTCACTTGATTAAGCGGCTTATGTTTCAGTAGAATAGGTAGGTGCTATGAATAAGCTCATGTCTTGAGCATCCTTTCAACAATTTTATCATTTAGTTTTCAGAATGATTGTTTCCAAGCTTAAGTTTTTAGTTTGCAGTACAACACATTTTGGATTTCAGTTGGATTCTAGTTGAGGATTGGTCACAGGTCTAGATTGCATCTTTTGGAATTGGGAACATCCCAATGGATAGGCACAAGTATGCGAGTTCTTTGTCGCCTCGCAGGGAGGACGTCATCCCCATATGGAGCCCATGTTGGCACCCTATAATTTTTGTGCCAATTTATGAGCCTATTCATTCATTTTGCAGCATTATGGTACTTTCGACATAGTGCATGGGGTTTTGGTCATTTCAATAACGCAAGTCTAAAGTGATCATATTATTTTTTTTAAAAAGCCTTGAGGGCATGTTGTGACATGAAAAAAGGGTTACTTGGGCTTTCAAATCAGGATTGTACCTTTGTGACTTGCAACCAATCAGTTTAAATATCGTTTCGAAAACTTCTTGTTCGCTACAAAATTATGTTCGCTGCGAAACATTTGGTTCGCTGCAAAATTTTATGTAGCAACAATTGTGCTGCGGAAGTGTATTTTCATCATAACTTTTAAACCGTGCGTCTGTTTGCTACAGAATTTTTAGGGAAGATGCATCAGGGTAAGATGAACAAGACTGTTTAGTTTCAAGTAAAAATTCTTCACGATTTTCGAGAAATGAGCCACCATCACCTACAACTATTTTGGTTTTTTCTCGAAACCTGTGAACTGGGTTTTGCCCAAATATATTTTGAAGAACCATAATAATGATATTAACTTTCGGACAAAAATTCAACCCAACCCAATTCTCCATTTGGGAGAAAAGGCGAAATTACCAGTTCATTGTGAAATTACTAAAAAGAGAGATTTCGTAGCAAATTTCCTAGTTCCCTAAAAATTCACAGTCAACTCAGATGAAGGTTAAATCGGTTGACAACTAAGGGGAATGTGTCAAGCCATCATGAGGACCAAAATATTATCATTTTTTCCACCAAAGTTGTGTAAATGAGATATGATATGATTGTATTAGTTAACTAAAAGTTAAACCCTAAAATATAGGAGTCTTGTGTAATTAGTTATTAGTTAGTAATCTATTGTAACTCCTCCTAAAATTAGAAACCCTAAAGATTTTGACCCTCTTGAGATACAAGGTAATATCACTCTATATATAATGAAAGAGAGGATGGTGAAGGGATTAGAGTGGTGAGAAAAAAGACTATTTGTGCTTGTATTATTTGAGACTTTTTTAAAAGGATCAATACAGAAATACAGAGTTTTGGGTGGGCAAAGATTCATGTGCCAGTATATTCAGATGTCTGTTTCTCGTATGTGTATGTTATCTTTCTCAGTTTATCATCTAAATGTTATTCTTCAACATTTGATTAAAAGATATGATTAGGAATTCATTTTATATGCTCTAAGTTGTAATAGTTAAATAACCTTTTTTTTTCTAAAGTTGCATTATAATTCATCATAATGAAAGAGAGGATGGTGAAGGGGTTAGAGTGGTGAGAAAAAAGACTATTTGTGCTTGTATTATTTTGAAACTTTTTTTAAAAGTATCAATACATAAATACAGAGTTTTGGGTTGGCAAAGATTCATGTGCCAGTATATTCAGATGGTTGTTTCTCGTATGTGTATTTTATTTTTCTCAATTTATCATCTAAATGTTATTCCTTAGTATTTGAATGAAATATATGATTCAGAATTCATTTTATATGTTCTAAGTTGTAACAGTTAAATACTCCACCTTTTTTTTTTCTAAAGTTGCATTAGAAATTATCTATCATCTAAATGTTATTCCTCGGTATTTGATTGAAAGATTTAATGAGAAAAAAGACTATTTATGCTTGTATTATTTTGAAACTTTTTTTAAAAGGATCAATTCATAAATACAGAGTTTTGGGTTGGCAAAGATTCATGTGCCAGTATATTCAGATGTTTGTTTTGTTGAAATAATGTAACTGCAAAGAGTATTCTTATTATTATTGATATTTTATTTATAGGATCAATCCCCATTGTGGATTGATCATGTTGGATATTGTAAGAGGACCAAATCCCCTTTTGCGGATTGGTCAACAAACAATTATAATAGGAAGAATAAGAAGTCGGCTCCAGCAGTTAATAAGAAGACCCGGAAATATAATAAAGGTGGATTTACCCACCCAGATGAAGAAGTTGGCCCTGCCAGTGAAGAGACACTTCACACGTGCCAGAACTTGTACAAATAAAGGAGGCTAGCGCCTCATTTGAAAACAACTCACTTGCTTAGTTTGAGAGACAAGTTTTGATCTGTTACTAGCAAAGGAGA
Organism: Picea mariana; assembly: GCA_032191745.1. NCBI lineage: Eukaryota > Viridiplantae > Streptophyta > Pinopsida > Pinales > Pinaceae > Picea > Picea mariana. The sequence continues at coordinate 4,134 of JASDQU010203646.1, forward strand.
GAGAGAGTGGTGCATATCTTGGGAGAGGGCTTTTTGTTTTAGCATAAGATCTCTTGGCATTGTATTGGCTATTTATATTAAGGAAGTTTTGTTGGGTTTTCTTCCCTTTGAGGGTTTCCCAGGATAAATGTTGTGTTTCTTGTGAATGTGTATTTCTCAGTGATCTTGTTCTTATGTTGCTATTATCTATTGAAATGCAAAGAACTATAATAATGGCATAAACATTAACATGGAATCAAAGCCAACCTGAAGGAAGCATATTTCGCAAGAGGAAAAACGTCACTGTTACCGTACCTAAAAATTAGCGTTTTGCAAAAGTGAATCGTTTCAGCTTCAAAACCACCTAGAAAGTTGTGCCCTCCCCCAGAGATCATTTTGGCACCTTCAACGCACATTTTCAGTGGCTAGATCTCCGGAAAAGTGAAACCCTAGTTTCACAAAGTACCAAAAAACCAGAGTACCAGAAGTACCAGAAAAACCAGAAGCACCAATCCAGAAATCCACAGATAAAGTTTGAGGGGGTAAAAGTTGGATTTTCAAAATTCTGACTACACCAGCATACTCGCCTCAACCCAGCGCATCCATTCCCTAGATCAGAATTTCAAAATTTGAAGTTTGAAAAATTAGAGTTTTCTCATAAAACCCTAAGTTGCAGTTGCAGTTTCAAAACCAGTTGCAGCATCAGTTGCAGTTGCAGCCGTAAGACCAGTTGCAATCACCATTGAAGTTTTCTTAAGAGTTGGTAATGATTACCGTTGCTACCAGATGGAGCCACTACCTACAAATGTCATCAGAGGTATGTACTCACATATGTTTAATGGTTAAACCCTAAAGAGTATTTGCAGGAGAAGGGATCTCTTGCCATAGATCCAGAAGGATCTCAAGATCCAACACATTCAAAGGAATGATGCAACCAAGGTGTGATTATTATGATATGCATCTATTTGTCATGACATTATTAGTGTTGCATGTTGAAGCTATGATCAAATTATTAGAAGGACTAAAAGTTGATCATAGAGCTTATCCTCTAACCTAACCTTTTGTCAAGATAGCATATTGTCTCAGTACAAAAGACAGGTTAAAGAAAGCACTCGTCACTTGAGTGAAGGAGACTTGGTAGAAAAGCAAGCACTCATTCCTGAAGACAAGGCTCCAGGTTTGATTAAATCAAGTTGATAAGATTAAAAGGTACACATGGAAAATTGATGACTATAGTTGAGATAGTAGTCTTTGTAAAATATTATACCTGATAGCATGTAAGCATGTAGAGGTATATGTTTTGCCTAATACAACTAACATCTCCTCTAGGAGAGACCTTGTGTGTTAGTTTCAGGTTGCCATGGAAGAATGTTTGGTCACAACACTATGAGAGTGTTGACCTCATTTTGTATTGTATTCCTTACCTTTAATCTTTGCTTCAGATAAATTATAAGTGATAGCTCTAAAGGAGCTACTAGGATGATTGTTCGTGCTATTGCTTTATATTATCAGGGGGATATTACTCTTGCTTTTTGTTTTGATGACCTTGCTCCAGGTCACATGTAATAACCCTGAGGAAGCTATAGTGAAGGTTGCAGAAGGCAACGTGATAAAGAAGAGACCATAGATGAAACAATCATCATTGGAAGAGAAGAAGGTAGCTTGCATAAGCTAAAGGGTCACTCAGAAGCTGCCATGACCCACGCCATTGAAGAATCTTGGCATAGAAGATTATTCAACTACAAGGTGCTACCATACATATGCAAAGCAGTCATAGGTTTACCAGAACTCAAAGGTGACAATAAAGGCGTATGCAATGGATGTGCACAAGGGAAGAATATCAATAACCCTTTTTCTGAAGCAAGACAGCAAGACAGAAGGAGTCCTAGAGCTAATTCATTCAGATGTGTGTGGCCCAATGCCATCGTCCTCCATTAGTGGGTATGTATACTATGTATCATTCATTGATGATTATTCTCGTAAGACCTGAATATATTTGAAGTGTTCAGCAAGGTCAAGAAATTCAAGCCTTGATAAAGAATCTTTCTGAAAGGAAGATTAAGATACTCAAGTCAGATAATGGAGGAGAATATACCTCAAAAGAATTTGTGAACTTCTACAAAGATGTGGGAATCAAGAAGGAACTCACTACTCCCTATAATCCACAACAGAACGGTGTAGCTGAATAGAAGATTAGAATCATGTTGGAAGTTGTGAAGATCAAGATCTTCCTATGTGCTTATCGGCAGAAACAGCAATGGCAGTTGTTTATGTGCAGAACCGATTATCCCATAGCACACTTGGGCTCAAGACACCGGAAGAGATGTTCACCGGAAAGAAGCCATAGGTAAGCCATATTTGGCTATCCAGTGTTTATTCATATACCTAAAGAAAAGAGAAGCAAGTTGGACCCTTCAGGAAAGAAGGGAATATTTGTGGGATACTATAAGGTCTCCAAGACCTTCAGAATCTATATATCGGGTCAACATCACATTGAGATCAGTAGGGATGTGACCTTTGATGAAGATGCAACACTTAAGAAATCTAAAATATGCCATCTTGAAGAAGTATGTGAAGAGGAACTTGTAATCCCCATGAGGGAGGTTCCCAAAGCTGCAGAACCTGATGAGGAACTACTAGAATACCATGACATAGTAGAAGTGCAAGAACCTCCTCAGATGACGATCCTCCATAAAAGAAAGCCAGCTTGGGCTAGAGATATTATTCAAGATGGAGAGAAGTACGGTGTTCCCCAAGGAACTACGAGATAGGTGAAAAGACCAAAGCCATTCTCCAATTATACGGCTTTGATGTGTGACCTCCTAGAAAATGAGCCTACATGCTTTGAAGAAGCCATTCAGAGGAAAGAATGGGAAGATGCCATGACAAAGGAATACCAATCCATAATAAAGAACAAAGTATGGGAAATAGTTCCTAGACCGAAAGAATAAAGATGGGGTATCCTACAAATGGCTCTTCAAAATAAAACATGCTGCTAATGGAAGTATTGAGAAGTATAAAGCAAGATTTGTCGCTCGTGGATTTTCCCAGAAGGAAGGCATTGACTATGAAGAGACATTCGCTCCTGTAGCCAGATACACTTCAATCAGGACCATCATAGCTCTTGCAGCTAAGATGAAGTGGAAGCTGCACCAGATGGACGTGAAGACAACTTTCCTAAATGGTGTCATCGAAGAGGAAGTGTATATAGAGCAACCTCAAGGATTTGAGGTAGAAGACATGAATTCTCATGTCTGCGGATTGAAGAAAGCCTTATACGGATTGAAGAAAGCTCCTAGAGCTTGGTATGGCCGTATAGACAGTTTCTTGATGAGCTTAGGCTTTACCAAGAGTAAAGCAGACTCAAATCTCTACTTCAAAATTATGGATAATGAATCGGTAATATTACTACTGTATGTGGATGACTTATTCTTAACTGGAGAAGAAAAGCTCATCGCTGAATGTAAAAAGAGACTTTCCGCAGAATTTGAAATGAAAGACCTTGGCCTAATGCATTACTTCTTAGGCCTTGAGGTATGGCAGAGTCCAGAAAGGATCTTCCTTAACTAAGGGAAGTACACGGTCGAGATCTTAAAGAGATTCAACATGCTGGAATGCAAACCCATGAATACATCCATGGAAGCGAAGTTGAAGCTACTGGTCGATGCTTCTTCAGACTTAATAAATGCCACATTGTACAGACAGATTATTAGATCACTAATGTACCCGATGAACACCAGACCAGACATTTGTTTTGCCGTGAACACCTTGAGTCAGTTTCTGGTAGAACCCAGACATGTTTACCTAGTGGCTGCAAAACATGTGATGAGGTACCTTAAAGGTACATTAGATTGTGGTCTCAGTTATGACGGAGATCATAATTTCACATTGAGTGGATACACTGACTCAGATTGGGCAAGAAGTGTTGTTGACAGAAAAAACACTTCTGGATGTTGTTTCAGTTTGGGATCAGCCATGATCTCATGGCAGAGTAGGAAGCAATCCAATATTGCTCTCAGCACAACGGAAGCAGAGTACATTGTCGAATGTTCTGCTAGCTGCAAAGCTATATGGCTTTGAAAGTTGCTGACTAGCCTATTTGATTTGGAGATGAGAGCAACCATGATTCTATGTGACAACCAGAGCTGCATAAAGATGACAGAGAATCATGTATTCCATGATAGGTTGAAGCACATAGAGATCCGCTATCATTACATCTGCAACATGGTACAGAGAGGAGCCTTGAAGCTCCAGTACATTAGCACGGATGAACAAGTTGTTGACATGTTGACCAAGCCTCTATCTCGTGTAAAGTTTGAACACTTTTGAGATAAGCTTGGTATAGTTCGAAAGGACCCTCCCTGAAAGGGGGAGTAGATGATTCCTTTCTTCTGACCTCGTTGTTAGATGTAAAGCAAGATGAGTCATTGCTTCTGACCTCCCTGTTAGACATAAAGCAAGACGATGTGTGTATTCCTTACTTCTAACCTCGTTGTTAGACGTAAAGCAAGATGAGTCATTGCTTCTGACCTCGTTGTTAGACGTAAAGAAAGATGAGTCTTTGCTTCTAACCTCGTTGTTAGACATAAAGCAAGACAATGTGTGTGTTCCTTGCTTCTGACCTAATTGTTAGACGTAAAGCAAGATGATTCATTGCTTCTAACCTCATTGTTAGACATAAAGCAAGATGATGATGTGTTCCTTTCTTTTGACCTAGTTGTTAGATGTAAAGCAAGATGATTCCTTGCTTCTGACCTCGTTGTTAGATGTAAAGCAAGATGATGATGTGTTTCTTGCTTCTGACCCAGTTGTTAGACGTAAAACAAGATGATTCCTTGCCTCTGATCTAGTTTTTAGACGTAAATCAAGATGTGACTGACACTGAGCTACCAACTTATCAGCTGTGACATTGATCCAGTGTAGTACTATGATGTGCCAGCCTAGTGCTATGATGAGGTATCATTTTTACTGATACATATTGATGCAGATGATGATGGCATTCCTTTGTGAATGATGATGTTGCCGATGAAGAAAACTTCCAATGATTTATAAATGCGCCAACCAAGTTGATATTGATGATGTTGTCCTCCTACTTGATGTTGTCCTCTCTCTCTCGCATGATGCTGCTGAAGAATACCCTTCTTGTTAAAGGGGAGTGTTGAAATAATGTAACTGCAAAGAGTATTCTTATTATTATTGATATTTTATTTATAGGATCAATCCCCATTATGGATTGATCATGTCGGATATTATAATATGACCAAATCCCCTTTTGCGGATTGGTCAACAAACAATTATAATAGGAAGAATAAGAAGTTGGCCCCAACAGTTAATAAGATGACCCAGAAATATAATAAAGGTGGGTTTACCCACCCAGATGAAGAAGTCGGCCCTGCCAGTGAAGATACACTTCACACATGCCCGAACTTGTATAAATAAAGGAGGCTAACGCCTCATTCGAAAACAACTCACTTGCTCAGTTTAAGAGACAAGTTTTGATCTGTTACCGACAAAGGAGAGAGAGAGTGGGGCATATCTTGGGAGAGGACTTTCTGTTTTAGCATAAGATCTATTGGCATTGTATTGGCTATTTATATTAAGGAAGTTTTGTTGGGTTTTCTTCCCCTAGAGGGTTTCCCAGGATAAATGTTGTGTCTCTTGTGAATGTGTATTTCTCAGTGATCTTGTTCTTATGTTGTTATTATCTATTGAAATGAAAAGAACTATAATAATGGCATAAACATTAACATGTTTCTCATATGTGTATGTTATTTTTCTCAGTTTATCATCTAAATGTTATTCCTTAGTACTTGATTGAAAGATATGATTCAAAGTTCATTTTATATGCTCTAAGTTGTAACAATTAAATACTCCACCTTTTTTTTCTAAAGTTGCATTAGAATTCATCTATCATCTAAATGTTATTCCTCGGTGTTTGATTGAAAGATTTGTTGGTTGTGGAGCCTGATTATCTTTCTGATTCAGAGGTCTTTTACTTTCAGCCATGTTTATACCCAATGAAGTATTTACACCCCAGAAGTATGTACACTCTTCCACGCAGGGGAGTGCAGAGGGGGGGTACCCCCTCTGCAGGGTCCAGGGGGGCTATCCCCCCGGCTGGGGGGTCTGGGGGCAAGCGGGCCCCCAATGGGGGTTCAAGGGCAGCATCCCCCGATGGGAGTTCGGGGGCGAAGTCCTCGAAGGAAAAATTGCCTTGTAAATGTATATTGTAATTTCATTGTAAATCTGGACCGTTCATTATAAGGTCGCAAATCTAACAATAGAGATTATGTTAGGGTTTTTTGGCCTAGAAGGAAACCCTCTTTTATGAGGGAAATGTATTGCGGCGTTGGTTGATAGGGAATATTGTATTCTGAGATAGGAGACTGTGAGAGAAAGAAGAGGAAGTTACAACGGGTTTGTTGTAGGTTGTATCCCTTCATATACTGGATAATAATAAAGGAAGGACCTGACAATTTATCTGGTGGACGTAGCCCACACTGAGTGAACCACGCAAATCTGTGTCTCTATTGTATTGTGTATCTTTTGTGTTTTGTTTCCGCATTTGTTTTATTTTATTGCTCCATGATCCTGTTTTTTCTAACAAGATTTAATGAGAAAAAAAACTATTTGTGCTTGTATTATTTTGAAACTTTTTTTAAAAGGATCAATACTTAAATACAGAGTTTTGGGTTGGCAAAAATTCATGTGCCAGTGTATTCAGATGTATGTTTCTCATATGTGTATGTTATTTTTCTCATTTTATCATCTAAATGTTATTCCTCAGTGTTTGATTGAAAGATATGATTCAGAATTCATTTTATATGCTCTAAGTTGTAAGAGTTAAATACTCCACCTTTTTTTTCTTCTAAAGTTACATTAGAATTCATCTATCATCTAAATGTTATTCCTCGATATTTGATTGAAAGGTTTATCTCTTCTTGATTTAAGAATAACGCATATACTGCAAATCCCCATCCTTGACTTCAGAATTCATTTTATATGCTCTAAGTTGTAACATAGATTTTTTTTTCTAAAGTTGCATTAGAATTCATCATATGCTCTAAGTTGTAACAGTTAAATACTCCACTTTTTCTTTTCTAAAGTTGTATTAGAATTAATCTATCATCTAAATGTTATTCCTCGGTATTTGATTGAAAAATTTATCTCTTCTTGATTTAAGAGTAACACACATATACTGCAAATCCCCATCCTTGACTTCAGAATTCATTTTATATGCTCTAAATTGTAACAAACATTTTTTTTTCTAAAGTTGCATTAGAATTCATCATATGCTCTAAGTTGTAACAGTTAACTACTCCACCTTTTCTTTTCTAAAGTTGTATTAGAATTCATCTATCATATAAATGTTATTCCTCAGTGTTTGATTGAAAAATTTCTCTCTTCTTGATTTAAGAGTAACACATATAGTACAAATCCCCATTATCCTTAACTTCAGAATTCATTAGAATTCATCATATGCTCTAAGTTGTAACAGTTAACTACTCCACCTTTTCTTTTCTAAAGTTGTATTAGAATTCATCTATCATATAAATGTTATTCCTCAGTGTTTGATTGAAAAATTTCTCTCTTCTTGATTTAAGAGTAACACATATAGTACAAATCCCCATTATCCTTAACTTCAGAATTCATTTTAAATACCCTACATTGTTTTCCTCAAATCCTCCATCATGATACAACAAATTCAAATTTAGTGATCTAAAGACAATGTCTATCTTTCCTTTGCCATCAATTTACTCAGGAAAATTTATCTCTTCTTGATTTAAGAATAACACATATAGTACAAATCCCCATCCCCATTATCCTTAACTTCATAATTCATTTTAAATACTCCACATTGTTTTATTCAAATCCTCCCTCATGATACAACAAATTTAGCGCTCTAAAGACAATGTCTATCTTTCCTTTGCCATCGATTTACTCTGGTTGGAAAGGCCAGTTCAAAAATTCCACGCGCTAAGCGCTAACATAACACAAGACAACATACCAAAGCACAAGAACGCAAATACCAAGCGCCATGCCAAGGGAAGAGCCCACATAAACACGGCGCACCACACGTTGACTATGGTTGTGGTTGGGAGCACTTGTATATATGAAGCATTGTGATATAAAAATATGTAGCGCATATGGGATTATTCCATAGCATTAAATAGAAAAGTAGAACGTCGATGCCAACACCGCATATGTAGCGCATATGGGATAATTCCATCTTTGAACGTGATATAAAAATATGTAGCGCATATGGGATTATTCAAGTCGAGCAATCAAGCAGTCGGGGCATCATCAACAGAAGAATGCGCAGGTGCGCAGGTGTCAAAGATGGAGTGTTTTTTCAAATGTTGGGTGCCAGTTAAGGACCACCGAATCCATCTATTCAAATAACAAGAAAGTCGGCAGGAAAGTATTAAATTACCGCGCCAAGTTCTGTTTGTTAACTTCCAAAGTTGAAGGTTCCAGGTGTCGATTAAAATGCTCGGGTGTCAAGGTCAAAGCTTACTCATGAAATTATTGTTTACCAAGTGTCACATGGTTCACTCTACGACTTCATAGATAGAGTATGGGTTTCAACTTGCATTTCCAGGTGGTCCTGTAGCGTTGTCTCTTTTCAAATCTCAAAAACGTTAGCATCCAGAACATGATGTACGCATTCTGATCGGTCTCCAGCCAATTCTGGTTTATATGTTTAAGGTTTATGGCAAGGTTGAGGCCAGCTCGAGTGTTGAGGATGGAACCCATGAGATTTCACAACTACCAAATGGATAATAGGCATTGGTTTCTATGTATACCAAGATTCAAAGCATGGAGAAAACACCTACCAGTCATGGTGATCTTATTTCCCGTATTTAGATTCATGGGTATGAGAAGAGTGCTATTACTATCATCCTGG
>JASDQU010203647.1:0-15911 GCA_032191745.1 Picea mariana
TGACCCTTCTTCAAAATCCATTATGAATCAAATCTGATACCATTTGTCACAGGGCTAGACTCATCACCCTTGAGCATCCCATACCACCCAAGGAGTCTAGTCACCGAGAAACACTAGCATGACCTTGCATGTTGGGATTAACCAACAACCCACTTGTACCATCCAGAATATGACTCATCGTCATGTCATGACAAACCCAAGCTAGGCATATTTAGATGTGCGAAAGTTTGAATGCTCATTTCACCATAGTAAATGTTGCACCATCGACACCAACATGCGCCTTCCCTCGAGCCAAGCATACTCAGATAACTTATTTCCTAACATGCAATTGTGCTATCATCCATCTAGGCTAACTCGTGATAGTCACCAAAGATCATGCCCCTTCTTGTAAGGCATCCGCATACCTTCAATGCACATACCACCAACATCGCATTGTCATGGGTGATACACAATCTACCACATTTCCAAGTCGCACCATCCTTCATCGAGAAGCCTAACATAGCATCTCACCGGTTGGTCGCCCGTCCTACTTGACAAGGCATCCTCCTTGCTCTTCCCATCCTACATGTCGGTATACCATCCTGACCATCTTGTGGACATCACCCAGAAGTCGGCCACCAAGGCTACCAAAAATAGGGACTTGTCATGCAACTTGCCAAGTGTTCCCAATGTGCCCTCTCTCGGACTCATCGTGCATCTTGCCAAGTATGCGCGACACACTCTCCATCATACCAAACCTAGTGCACAGTTAGCCAACTTGTCGATCAGTCACATATTTGCGCCCATCGTGATAGCGCGTGCCCTACTTGAGCAATGGAGGTCTTGCATTCTCCCCCACTTGAAATTGTTGATGTCCTTGTCAATGTGACTCTATTAGCTCATCCGATGAAAGGGGTATTGGTGGTGGTGAAGAGAGACTGTTGCAAGTCCATTTGAATGTTGCTCTGATACCATTTTTCACGGGGCTAGACTCATCGCCCTTGAGCATCCCATACCACCTAAGGAGTCTAGTTGCCTTATGATCGTACACCTCTTGAGGGTGTGCATCACCGCAACGTTTCTCACTTAGCTACTTGGAAACATCGAGGATACTTTGTCCGGACTACGCCTCTCCACCTAGAGCATACCCATACTTTGTTCTAGGCTACCGGTGAGTCACACTCCTACTCTAGTGCAACTGTTGTATGCTTAGACAATCGTGAACAACTTTAACACTTAGTCATATTTAAGCATACATCCATGAACATGAGAATCCAAGAAAACAACAACGAAACAAACAAGAGAAACATAGATATAGTGCAGGTGACACGAACCGTGCCTAACACTCGACCAAGTTTTTGTTATTGCGAAACAGTTATAACATGAGCACTACTGGCTCAGTTTACAACTTTGGCAAAGTCAAATGACTCACCTCACCTCACCAATACACTCATAAACATACTCATCACATCAAGACTCATTGTCGCAATTGTCTTCGCAACCTCCTGCAGTGCACCTCAAACATGCCTGTTATCCCCATTTTGCGGGATAACTAAGGAGATGATGTCTTGAGGCCCTCAGGTTGCAGAGATGGAGTGTTGAGAGACCACATGACCAACAATGTCCACTTGCACATATGGAATCCCGCTCTATCACCACCAGTTTAGATCCATTTTCAGTGCATCCACCACACCAGCGAGCTTCTGGATGATACATGTGTCTTGCTTTATGCGATACTAGTCAAGTATTGTGGTAGGTAATTACCCTAATATTTGAGGCATTTAAACATGTTGCATTTAAGTTGCTTTTGATTATAGAATGACTACTTGGACATTATTCTTTTGACCTTGTTTCACCTTGGTGAGTGTCATCGATTTCCTAGTAAGTGGCCAACTTTTGGGGAAGGGTGCAACTGGGGGTCCCTTGAGGGGTCATCGTACCATTCCTGACCATAATCAATTTCCGCTCATCCCATTCCTATCACATTACCCTCTTCTAGGCCCTTTGACTTTAGTGACCCAAGAAGGGCATGTACCTCATTTCATGGGAAGAAGGGGTTGAAGGCCCAGGGGGATGGTTGCATGTACCTCATTATTCGTTACATGTGTTGTTGCATTCTTACGAATAATGGTAGGTCATTCACATGGGTTTTCTTTGCTTGTTTCGTAATGAAAGGTTAATGTGATAAGGAGGGGATGAGACATGATGGATAACACATTGCACATAAAATTAGTCACCACTTGCATTGCACAAAGGTGTTAGTTAAACGTTTTATTTTTTTTATTTTTTTGGTTGGAATTAGGAGATGTAAATCTAGACAAAATCGTTATTTTTTGTTGTTTAAATTGTATTTTTGAATGCATAAATAGATTCAACCATTTCTCAACAAATTTTGGGCAAAATCAAACCAAACAAATCACCAAAAAAAATGTTTGAACTAAACTGTACACAATAGCTGCTAGTGCATTGAAGAGTATATTAGAGTATATTTTGATAGATATATTTCAAATATATTGAAGGTTGTCATGACGATATTGAAATCACAAGGGTTAATACATCATTGAATAACAATAAATGGAGGGCAACAAAATGGTTATTATCCTTGTTGCTTCAGTGGTCGCCAAGTTATCCAAACTCTATAACATGAGTGTGATACGAAGGTCAACAATGCTTTTTAAAAACAAGGACAATGACATCATATGGAAAATTAATGTGATGGGGTTTTTAAAGAGAGTTTTGATTTTTTTCCTTTTTCCGTCCAAAAGATATAAAAATATAATATTAATTTTTTTAACTAATAAAAAAAATTAAAATTTTCAAAATTTATATTAATAAATAATTAAAATTTTCAAAATTTATAAAAAAATAAAAATATATAATATTAATTTCTTTAACTAATAAAAAAAAATTAAAATTTTCAAAATTTATATTAATAAAAAATTAAAATGATCAAAATTTATAAATATTTATAAATATATATGAAAAATTTAAAATTAACAATTTTTTTATTATATATTTTAGAATTAGTTGTATAAATTAAAAAATAATACCAAAATTAAATAAATATAACTTCCAAATTATTGATACATTAGTTCTCTGAAAATAAAATAATGTATATTTAAATATTGTTTTTTATTTTTTTAATTATAATTAATATTTACATTTTAATTCAATTATAAATTGTTTTTTATTTTTTTAATTATAATTAATATTTACATTTTAATTCAATTATAAAGAAGGTTTTCTTTAATAAATTATTTATATATAAAAACATTAAAAAATAATAAAATATATTATGTAATTGAATTTACTTTTTAAATTTACTTTTGAATTACCATTTCCATTCAAACACATTGTTTTGTAAGGACATAATATTAGTAATAACCTTCTTCAAGTTTGTTGCAATTTATTAATAAGGAATATCAATGGTTTTAGTTTCAATTCAATCTATATATATATAAATTAACATTTTGCATATTTAAAAAAGAAAAATAAAACAAAAACAAATAAATATATTAATAATTAATTACTTAAACAAAAACAAATATATATTATAACATATTTACTATTAATTAATTACTTTGTTAATTAATTACTTTGTTAGTAAGTATTTAATTTGATATCCACATGCAAAAATAAAATTAATATATATCATAATATAAGTATTATTAATTTAAATTAAGTATTATTAATTTAAATTGCAAAAATAAAACTAATATATATCATAATATATGTATTATTAACTTAAATTAATTATTTTATTAGTAAGTATTTACTGCATATTTTCAATAAAATTTAATATTGACATTAAAAAATTAAAACCAAAATATATTTCTTAACATATGTAATATTAAGATATTTAATAATGAATATTGGTACAAAACTTATTTACATAATAAAAAAGTAAACAATGTTAATTTTGTTTTAATTCATTTAGTCATATTAGACATTTATTCTACAACTTCAAAAATAATTAGTATTGTTAATAAATATATTAAGTCTAAAATTAAATTACTTGATAGGAAATATATCTATGTCATAAGTTCTAACATGGCTATTATATAACAATTACTATATTTTGATAGTTGGAATTTTGTTTCAAGTTGCTAATAATGGAAACAGGTCTTCTTTTTAAGCAGGTATTGTTGGCACATGGGCAGACCCAAGGTTCAACGCTTCAACAATGTATCAACAAAACCTAACTACCGATTCTTTCGGCAACACCTGCGAAGTAGGCGAAGTCTCACCCGAGGTAGAGGTAGGGGGGTTACAGGACTCAAGTGTGTGTAACCAAGATGGGACACAAATCTGTTATTATAACACTTCGCAAAGTACTTAGGAACAACACACATTAATTCATTATCTTTATTCACATCGCAGATCAAACCCTAAGTACAGATCGATGCAGTAACAATGACAAAATATACATCGCACTTAGCATCATAAGTTAGATCTAACATATTCAATATAAACAAAGCACTGAGCATTCATAGATCTATCTATCATACATAATAATCAATGCACTAAGCAGATCTACAACATAAATATCATAGCACAAAGCAAACCATCAACACATGATATGTGTGGTTCACCCTAGTGTGGGGCTACGTCCACCAACTGCTTCTTCTTCTTTATTAGTCTTCAATCTCTTACAGTCATCTGCTCTTCTGCACTAAGCCATAGAGCCAAGCTTCGCACTGGATCGGTGATCTACGCACTACACACCAGATCCACCTTCCCAAAATCAGGTAAAGGCATAGAGTTGAATCCTCTATGAGGCACAAAGCCTTACATACATGGTCTATTGCACAAAAAAACTGAGAACCACTTGCCTCTTGCACTTAGCTAGACACTACTATTTCTACATTACATCCTTACATATTTATACTTTTACAAAAAGGCCTAATCATGGGTAAATCCATGAGCCGACATCCCATAACCCATTACATAAAACCTAATGAACCCCTTGTTGGGTCCACAAAACAAGTGAGATCCCGCGATCTCAGCTCCGCCTGGGCGCTCCATCTTTGACCAGCTTGTCGATGTCCAAAAAGTGGTCAATCCTGACCAATGTTTCCTCAAAACTTGGTCGAGGGCAAACATGCCCCCAACACTCACCTATGACTCGTCCTGAGTCACTCAGATCCGGGCAACGCTGCTTCGAAGGCCTCGAGCTTACCTCGAGCTGCCTCGATTTGTTGCTTCGCCTGAGCCTCTTGCTCAATGAAATCCTGGAACAATTTCTCTGTAACAAGCCCTTCCAGACGTTGTTCCGCTGTCGCAACCAATTGGTCCAGTTGTGATCCTTGTCCTTCAATCTCTTCAAACATCGCGCAGGCTTCCTCTTGCACTGGTTGTAGCCTCTGTGTGACTTCCATTACTCTGCCCTGGATGGCAGTAATCTGTTATTGGGCCACGCGTTGTTCTTGTCATCTCTTCATTCTCTCGACCGTAGTGAGTGACTTCATATGCACTTGAACTGTCAGTGCCTGCTACTACGCCTCTTGTAGATGTGCTTCCAACTTCCTAAGCTATGGGTCTTTTGTGAGGCATTTGTAGGTTTGCGCGCTTTTGTCGCTTAGCTGCTTGCATTATGAGGCGAGGGATCTGATCCTTTCCACTGCACTCTTAGCGTCTTCCTCCCTCTGATCGTGCACTTCTTGCGGATTGCTTGGTACTGCTTGAAGCTCCAACTTCGTTACCCTTGCTTGAAGTTGTTGGATGGCCTCAGCAAGATTTGTCACTTGGACCTCAACTACCTCATGTTCCTCTTGTGTCGAGCCTGGCACAGAGCGAAGTGCTTTGCTCACCACTTCCTTGACTGTAGTCTGATCTGCAAGCAACTGGTCCTTTTCCTTATGTATATTCGCTTTGTCTCCCTCAAGCATCGCTCGGAACTCATCTCTCTCATTTTCATATGCGGTTACACAGTACCGCGCAACTCGCAGTTTCTCCAAGATCTCCTATTTTTCTTTCTTCAGGGCTTTTGTAGCATGTTCCTTCTCTTCTTAGACTCATTGAAGCCGAGCCTCTGTTACATCTGTCAATCTTCGAATTTGGGTTGGTTCATCCCTCAACTCTGCAGTCTCCGATGAGGAGGGCGCAATAGGTACTGCGCAACTAAATTGAATAGCTCGTTGTATCTCCTTCAACTCCTTCTCAACTCTTACATACAACTTTTCTTGCTTCGTGCCATATCTCTGTAAGAGGTCCTCGGACACATCCTCCATCGCTCCACGGACTAGACCGATGTCATCCTCCGTGAGAGTAGCCTCTAGATGGGGCTTACTAGCGTGGGTCTTCTTTCTTGCTGAAGGTTTCTGCAGAGAAACATTCCTCTTCTTTGATGTTTCTATCTCGGTAGGGGGTTCCTTCGGCAGTGTAGCTTCGCCTTCTCCTTGCTTTTCTCCTTCTTCCCCTCCTCCTTCTTGAATTACTTCGTCTCCTCCTCCTTTTGCGGGCGAGCCAGGTCTACTTTCTTCCGAGGCGATGTCCTCCTCATCAGTCTCTATGTATTGGACTTCCTCCTTTTTCTTCTTCTTCTTCGTGCTAGTCTATCCGACATGCTCGATCCGGGTGACCAAGGGGCTTCCTATGATGTCAGGTTCGAAGAGTTTTGCATCATCAACTGGTAGAAGGAACTTGTCGGCCACTCCTTCGTGATCTAATCCATATCTTCATCTGTCAACTTATAGTAAGACTGCAATTGCTCCTTGCTCTCATCCCTGCGCACAGTGATATAAATGAAATGTCGATCGGCGTGGAACTTAACTAATAGTCTGTACTAGTGCAAGGTTTGCGGTGTCATGCATGGGAACGACTCAATAGCAACCTTTAGTTGCTGATAGTAGGCGTGGAACACTCCGTTCGACTGCCATTTCTTCAACATGTCATTCATATACCATAGGGTTGAGAATCTCGTGGCCACTGGCTCCGATGGTTCAATCTCTTGGAAGGCTGCTCCGTCCGGCATTTGCCAAGTGACAAATGCGATCAACACAAGCAACCACCTGAAATGGAACTCGTATCCCTGATCTTATGCTTCGTGGCAGTCTTTCTCGAGCTCGTTGACAAGGTAGCTTGCCCAATTCATTTTCATCCTCTCCACGCATTTCCCTGCGAGGTCCACCACGAACCCGGTGACCTACGTGGGGTGGTTCTTTCTAATGAGCTTGCCAGCTATGAGCTGACAAGAAACACGCACTACACCATTTTGGATAGAGGCTACCTTGTAGCCTCGCTTTCCCTTCCCAACTTCGTCATATGCCTCCTTAATGCATTGTGTCAGGGAATGATCTAAGGTCCTCCTTGGGTAGAACTGTTGAGGGTCGGGTCCTTGCATGCTCAGTCCTGTGATCAGGTGGATCAATGTCGGATCCACAGTAATGCACCTATCGAGCCACAGGTATCCTCCATGATAGCACGACAAGAGGAGTTTAATGCAAGCGTTAACCTCCTGATGTCGGCCAAAATGAGGGATCTTCATCACGTTGAGTATCGTGGACTGCGCAAGCTCCTTTATCCAAGGCTGGGAGATGATGTGAGGCTTCTTCCCAGTTGTCTTCATCAAATATCTATGGGGCGCGAGAATCACGTAGTTCTTTCTGTCTCCAAAGTTAAAGTCATTGTTCTTTAATGTTGGGATCTGTCCTAACTGGCTTCCTTCTATGTGTATCCCCTTCAGGATGTACGCGATGATCAATGTACACTCGAAGTCATGTGGAATGTTTTCACGGTTAACCGCACCAACCAAAGGAGGGGTGTAATCAGGTAAGATCGACGAGATCTGCTTCACATTAGTCAGATCGTCGCGATGCTTATTTCGCTTCTCAGTCACAGGGTTAGTACAGCTCGAACATCGTCCGGTTGAGGGGGAAGCCTATAGTCCCCTGGTCGACGACGCCTGTATTCCTTTAGAAATAGCTTTATCAACCATAAACTTCTTTACAACCTCTTCAACAGATTTCTCTAGCTGGGTGTGCTCGGCCGACATTCTCACTGTTAACAAATAAGTCGGGGTAGGCGAACGAATAGCGAGGTAAACAATAGATGGTGAGGTATGATAGCACAACTCGACACACACAATCACTTCTCTGTTGGCTCAGATAATCATGGGTAGAAAAAAGTGGTCCCGACGCAGCGTCCGACGGGTTAAATAAGTGAGCATCGTAACGAATTCCTCCAATGGGCAAGAATTCCTCAATCAATGTGAATCCTTTCGTTATGGCGCGGTCTCAATGTCACAAACGTGGTCTAGTCGCCCATAAATGTGTTTCCTAGCCGTTCAGAGTGTTGTTCTAACGGTCGGAGTGCCTCTAACGGTCATATAGCTTCACCAAGGCGAAGTCCCATTCTGCGTGGTTCTGTTGTTCCGACGAGGTTCAGATTCTGCAAGTCTGCCTTCTGCGAAGTCGTCTCTGTCACTTCCTGTAGTTTCCAACTTGGCTGTCTTCTTATAGCTTCCTTGCCTTCTTTCTTGTGATCTAAGTCTCTGGGTTCCTCTTTCCATTCTTATTCTTATTTTCTCCTAGCGTGGTAGCTTTGCGCTGTTGATGTGTTCTCAAAGGGTTCGAAGTTAATATCCCTCCCCTTACCACTTCCTGGGTGGATATACTTTCTTCTTACATGTATAGGTCCTGCAAACCTTCTTACGTTCTTTCTACCTCAATGGCTAATTCTCTTACCTTCTGTTGCTTCGACTCAACTTCTTATTATTCTATTAATCCTATCCTTCCCAATGAAGGTACCATAGTAGGCTTCCCCAAAATTTTCGACATGCTTTCTGTCATAATATTCACTTGTGTTTCCTCATCCAAGACACAGTATATGTCGAAGTCTCCTATTCTTGTATTTATGCATTATTTTTCTTTCAAGATCTATGGTAAACTGATACCTTTGTGATCATTCATTGCTTCTTTTAACTGTTCTAATGGAGTCTGATCTTCCTCTGATCCTTTCTCTTTCTGATCTTCTAATATGCTCTTGTTCTCTTGATTCATGTTCATTTGTTCAACTTTAGCAATCATTCTTGGACAATCCTCAACTTCATGACCAACAACTTTACAATAGAGACAAACAGGACCTACACCAGGGCATTCCTTAGCAAGATGTCTCGGTCTTCTGCAGTTATAACATAATGTCAATCCTCTCTTTCTCTTGTATGTTCCCCAACTTCTTCTGTACTGCACACTAGGATCACAGTGCTGGACCTGCAATCTGCAAAAATTCTTTCTAGGTTCCTACATCCACTTATTAGTCCAAAAATTCTTTCTATGCATAGGAATAACATATCTTTCTCTATTTCTATCGAATTTATTTAGATCAACTCTTTCTTCTAACTGTACCCTAGCTTTCAGACTAGAACATAATCTATCAAACATACCTAGATTCATGCTTTTGAAACAAAACTTTCCACTTATCTTACTCTATCTAAGAAAAAAGATTTACCTCTTTCAAGATCTTACCTCTTTTATTCAGATCATGTTTCTTTCTTAGCACAGAGCTTCACAAGTCAAGTAGAATACTGTGCACTACAACAACGGATCTACGCACAAAGCTTCTATTTTCTTTACTTCAGTTCCCAGTAATCACAGTTTCAGGTCCCGACAACAGAACCATTTGTTGGCACATGGGTAGACCCAAGGTTCAACACTTCAACAATGCACCAACAAAACCCTAACTACTGGCCCTTTCGACAACACCTGCGAAGCATGCGAAGTCTCACCTGAGGTAGAGGTAGGGGGGTTACAAGACTCAAGTGTCTGTAACCAAGCTGGGACACAGATATGTGATTGTAACACTTCGTAGAGTACTTAGGAACAACACACATTAATTCATTAGCTTTATTCACATCGCAGATCAAACCCTAAGTACAGATTGACGCAGTAACAATGAAAAAATATACATCGTACTTAGCATCAGAAGTTAGATCTAACATATTCAATATAAACAAAGCACTGAGCATTCATAGATATATCTATCATACATAATAATTAATGCACTGAGCAGATCTACAGCATAAATATCATATCACAAAGAAAACCATCAACACATGATATACATGGTTCACCCTAGAGTGGAGCTACGTCCACCAACTACTTCTTCTTCTTTATTAGTTTTCAATCTCTTACATTCATTTGCTCCTATGCACTAAGCCATAGAGCCAAGCGTCACACCAGACAGGTGATCTGCGCACTGCGCACCAAATTCACCTTCCAAAAATCAGGTCAAGGCACAGATCCGACTCCTCTATGAGGCACAGATCCTTACATACACAGTTTGTTACACAAAGCAATTAAGAACTACTTGCCTCTTGCACTTAGCTAGACACTACTACTTCTACATTACATCCTTACATATTTATACTCTTACAAAAAGGCCTAATCATGGGTAAACACATGGGTTGACATCCCATAACCCATTACATAAATCCTAATGAACCCCTTGTTGGGCCCACAAAACAAGTGAGATTCCACGATCTCATCTCCGCCTGAGCGCTCCATCTCCGACCAACATGTCGATGTCCAAAAAGTGGTCAATCCTGACCAATGTTTCCTCAAAACTTGGTCGAGGGCCAACATGCATTAAGGGGAACCAGAAGGCAGAATCACATATTACCAATGGGTCAATGGGACTGAAGGTCCCAGGTGACATCTTAGCCTTTACTAGTCTTTAGCCATTTTCTGTTCTGGACTTGCTACAAACAATTTGCTACTTCTTTGCATTTTTTTTTTTAGTATTTCATAGACACTTTTCTGCTCATCCAGTACATATTTTGTTTTTTGAAGAATCTTGCCTAGATCCTTTCGGTCTTCCTTGTTATGGAAGTTGTTATTGTATAAGGGAAATTCTGTCTAGTTTCCTTGTGACTCTTTTTTGGTCAGACAATCTCTTGTTTCAGTCCTAGTTATGGACTTTGAAGATGTAAACAAATTATATTCACTAATATAATTGAGCAAAATTTCTATTGGAAAAAAAAGTTGCTAATATACTAGCCCAACCACTTAATTCGTGGTCACTTAATTTGTGGTTGATGAGACGATGTAGTTCATCATATGACAAGTTGATTAATAACTAATTAGTGTTAAATAGACATTCTAATGATTAATGGACTCATAATGACATGCACTATCCTCCCCTTTAATTTGTGTACATGACGAAGAATATTCTTCTATCATTAAATCTTAGACGCACATTGCATATGTTTAATTAAAAGACAAGCCCGCTAATGGAAGTAAAGTTATTATAACTATGGAATTCTAACAAGGTGGCAAATAACAACCCGACAATGTAGGCATATCTAGGTAAATTATGGCAATATTTGGTAAATAACAACCCAACAATGAAGGCAGATCTAGATAAATTATGGCAATATTTGGTAAATAACGACAATGGAGGAAGATCTAGATAAATTATGGTAATATTTGGCTATGGACAAATGCAACCAGACTGTTATGGGATTCCCAAAAGAAGATCCGCACAATCCAATGGAGACACACATAAATGTCTAATTGCAAAGGTGACGACACAACGTTGTGTGACCATGAGACGAGGTTTGTCCTTATGAACCCACCCTAATTGATAAGGAGACAGATGAGGGGTGGTGGGTAGGTTTAATCGGTTCACCAAATCTTGAGCTACTAAGTTCTTTTGGCTGTCATTATCAATAATGAGCGTAACAAGAGACTGCTTGATTTGGCAATTGTGGGTGAAGAGAGGGGTAGTCGAGGTAGCATTAGAATCAATAGCCATCAAAAGCAAAGAGGGGTCTATAGCCGTGGAATTATCTAAATAGATTGGCTGAGAAGGAGGGGGGTGCTGAAGATGAGGACTCATGAGTATAAGCAAAAAGAGTTTTGGCAGTAGACAAATTCTATAGGACACGACAATCGACGGTGTTATGGAAAGAAGACTTATGAAATGTGCACCATTTAGCAGACTTAGGGGAAGAGGGAGATTTTGAAGAGGAGGGCGCAGAGAAGGAGTTAGGACGAGACTAAGGGGATTTCAAGCGAGGGGATAGCTTACGCTCAAGTGCTAGAGCATGGTAGAAATCATTATCCAGAGAACTACTGTAAAAAAGATCCACCTCTCGACGTAAAAAATTCAATAAACCATAATTAAATTTTACTATGAGTACCTCTTTTGAGTCCTGAATATGAAGCTGGATGCAGAACCTGGTGAATATTTCAATGTATTGTTGCACAGACTAGCCTGAGAATTGGCAGAGTTGTAACCAGTGAGCCATAATATTTTGACGGTAGTCAGGAGGATAGAATATGCTACGAAGTGATTGACAGAGAGCTTCCCAAGTGCCAATAGGAGGAGTAGAAGATGAGGTAGATGCCTGCAAATCCACAATGAGTTGGGTCCCAATGGGTAGAGTATCCCATCAGGCCTGGGAAACGCCTTCCATTTGTAAGCTAGCAATTTGAATCTTCTCCTTGTTAGAGATGCCATGACGAGTGTTGAAGTATGTAGAGAGACTTCAAATCCAGGGATCCACAATGTCCCCATTGATCTTCCTAGAGAACTTAGGAAGTTGGAAGCGTGCATCCAGTTGCAAAGGAGATGGAGTTTGACGCTGCAATCTAATAAGCTCATGAAGAGCTAAATCCAACTCTTGTATAGGGGAAGAGTTGACAAAAGATGCATCATCCTTTGAAGGTCCCTTCTTGGAGGCATGATCTTCATAAAATAATGTTGTTCCTATTTAGATCTGAAAGATACACCACTGATCTATAGAGAGGAGGAGGGAAAAAACCCTAGCACACCTTTGGACTGCAAACTGAGTGGAGAGGAGGAGGTGGTTGCCCTAGCGCACCTCTGAAAAACTTGCAGAAATGAGAGGAGGGGGTTTCCCTAGCGCACCTCTGGAAATCTTCCCGAGCTGAGAGGCGAAGGGGGTTTCCCTAGTGCACCTCTTTGGAGAGAGAGAGGAGGGTGAAAAGAAACCCTAGTGCATCCCTTACCTCTAGAAAAAAATGCCAACCCTAGCGCATCCTAGGAAGGGATATGTGTTTGCTTGGATCTATCACTGAAATCTCTGACTAGTGGAGCATAAACAACTTGGACTGGTGCTCTGATACCATTTGATTTGTAATACTGTAGAGAAAGTCAAAGAACATTCATAGAGAAAGACAAAAACAACATAGGATATGAGTAAGCAAAATGATCCATTCATCTTATTTAGTAGAATAGACAACCTTTATATAGGATAGGATGAACATACAATGGTTCTGATCAAAAGTGGACCACTTCTAACTAACCAACAACTAGAAAAGGCCCCAAACCCTAATAACTATCTTAGTTGACCAGTTCTTGGTCCTTGGGACTTGTGCCCAACATCCTAGGTAGAGATCCGCTCCATCTGGCCTTTGTGGTGAAGTGCACTGCATCTGGAAGGAGGTGCACCTTTGTGGTAATGTCACAGTGGTCTACCTCGAGATGTGTGCTCTCCTCCTTGAGGAGTGCGCCTTCAAACGTGCACTCCTCCTTGAGGAGTGCGCCTTCAAACGTGCACGCGTGCACACACACGCACACACACACATATAGTTATTTTATTATTTAAGTTATTATTATTATTATTATTATTATTATTATATTCCACTATCCACATACAAAAATAAAACAAATATATATTCTAATATATATAATATTAATTAAACTAACATAAATTCTTATAACATATTGATATGCACTTACAAAAATAAAACAAATATATACTCTAATATATGTAATATTAATATAATATATGTAATATAAATATAAATATGTATTCTAATATATGTAATATTAATAGTTTGTTAATAAGTATTTAGTGCATATTTTTCAATAAAATTGATATGCACATTAAAATAAATTAAGATCAAAATCAAAATATATATTAAAATAAATTAAAATCAAAATATATTAAAATAAATTAAAATCAAAATATATATTTTAATTTATGTAATATTAATTACTTTAACTGTAAATATTTATATTTATTGATTACAAAATTTTGATATAATAGTAAACTATGTTAATTTTTTTTAATTCATATATTAATATGTTATTCTGACATTTATTGTTCAACTTCAAAAACTGTTAATAAATATATTAGGCCCAAAATTACTTGATAGATAAATATGAAAATGTTAATAAATATATTAGGCTCAAAAACTGTTAATATAATAAATATATTAGGCCCAAAATTACTTGGTAGATATGAAAATGTTAATAAATATATTAGGCCCAAAATTACTTGGTAGTAAACATATCTATGACAGACGCTTTAACACGGCTATTATATAATAATTACTATATTTTAATGGTTGGGAATGTGTTTCAAGTTTGGCTAATATAGAAATCGGTTTAGTGGGTGATGGCAATTTAAAGCCCTGTTGAACTCTACCTAATTTTGGAAGAGCCCGCTTAAGGTTCTTATATCTATGGAATTGTAACAAGGTGGTAAATAACAGCCCGACAACGGAGGCAGATTTAGATAAATCCTGGCAATATTTGGCTATGGACAAATTTAACCAGACCACTACAGACAAATGTAACCAGACCACTACTGGCGAGTTTAAGTAAGATTTCATGCTGAAGTTGACATTTGGATTTGGAGAAAGAAGACAGCAGTGTGTACAGATCCGTCTCTCCATCGAAGGCCTGATTCTTTCTTGCACAAAGCATCTTTAACGGTTCGAACTCTTGGCTGTATGCGGCACCTTTCCAACTGTTCAGAAGCTTTATATCTCTAGCCGTTGGATGGTTGTTGTCTATTTAAACCCAACTTCAATTCGAATCTGGGCACAATTTTGAGAAATGGCGTTCCAGCTTTTGTGTTTTATTTTGCTTTGGCCTTTGCCTTTTTCACTGGTTATGTGCTTTCTGTGTTTTTCTGTTCATTGGACTCTTGTTTGTGTTTCTATGGTTTATTGCTGTTTTTTTTTTCGCTTTAGAATTTTTGTTTGAGTTTTGGGTTTTGTGTATCTGGTTGCCTTCAATGCTGTGTTTTTTGTCTGGTTTTGTATGATGCAAGTGAGTAAAACCCGTATACGGATGGATTTCTTCAGTTTTGCTATTTTGTTCTGGCTAATTAAAGGTCGGCAATCCGGCATGGAGTTTTAGTGATTCTGAGGAGACGAGGTAAAAAAATTGTTTCTAAATAATATTATTCTTGTTAAAAGCTGCGTTCAGTAGGTTTTCACAAGGATTTATATAATTGAAGGGTCTCAAATTTGTTTGGAGAGACGGAAAGATCACAACTCCTCATATCCCTAGGACCATGATCTGATCAAATCTAAATGTGTTGCTTCTGGCAGCTGCAGAGGATTGGTTTTGATTGAGCTCAGTTTAGATGCTGCTCCAGAGGATTCGTACTTAATASAGCGGTGAAATCTGTGAGTTATTTCATAAACTCGGCACAGATATATMAATGCTATGCAGTTATAGAACGATGTTCAATACAGCACAAACATAAAAATAGCTATTAGGTTTTTCTAGATTTTTCGTTTTCATTAGCTTGACAGTTTTACATGTATTATACTATATATATTACACTTTTTAAAACCCTAGATCAATCAAATAATAACCCTAGATCAATCAAATAATAGAAATAAAATCAGTTAGGAGGAAACTGAATAGTTCTTCCATTTATACTATATGTGCCCCGAGATCCGGTAGGAGGAAACTTAATTTGTTCTTCTATTTATACTATGTACGAAGAGATCTGGTTTTAGAGATATCTGTAAATACTGTAGAAGAGATCTGGTTTTAGAGATATCTATAAATAATGTAGAAGAGATCTGGTTTTAGAGATATCTGTAAATAATGTACAACTTCGGATAGTATAAGGCCTCCAGCATATAGATTAGAATAGGGACGACAACGACATGCACGAGAAGTTCGCCGTTTCTTTTTCTAGGTTTATTTGTAATTATGGAAAC
>JASDQU010203648.1:4607-16381 GCA_032191745.1 Picea mariana
AAATCTTTGTTTGTTGAAAAAAGAAGTAATTTTGTTTCCAACATTTTTTCTTCTCTTTCGTCTCTTGACAAACACCATCAGTTTCATTTTCGTTACTTTGACTTAAGATAAACCACTTAAAATTAACGCTTAATTAAAATTAATCAGACTTTGTGTTTGTAGGGTCCATTAACTATATTAGGCTAGAGCCTTGATTTAGGTTGGAGAGGAAACTCTTCAAGGCTATAAAATAAACATAGGAGTCTTTGCTAGGGAGTGAAAAATTCCTGTAATGTGGAAACTATCTGGGACCCCCCTCTAACACAAGGACTAAACATGAGATCACATGTGGAAAGGTAGCGGAGATAACCCCTCCAAATTCATACCAATCGACGTAGTGGAGGAACGCATATAGAGGACTTATCTTGGGATTATGTTGATCGCATTTTCCACGGAGATTCATGGGTCTCAAATCTGTTAGAGGTCCTCAGTCATCTTCCGGAACATTTTCTTTCAATACCCTCGATAGGTTTCGGGCTTGATACCCTGCTCATTGCGGTCCACCCGACTGTCGACTATACCCGCCTGGTAGTTGTTCACGAGCTGGCAACCTAGTTGCCTTTGATTTTAGGGACTTACATAGGTGACTGCGGGGGTATACCGCAGTACCTAGGGAAGACATCGGGCCATGCTTTGCAGAGTATACCCGAAGGGTGCTTCCGTGTTCGAGTTGCACTTGCACTGGTAAGTTGCTCTAGTGTTGGTTGTTGTAACTGCTCTTCCAACTAGTAATAGTGGTTTTCTTGTTGCATCTCATAGGATATTTTTCTAGTGCATGTTTTAATATTCAACGATAGAAAGCCTTAGTGTGTCATTGATCCTCTCACACAGTGGAAGATCAAGAGCTCCACTGGTCATGAATACTTTTGGGCCTGCCAACGGTTAACTTGGAGCCACTACCGCCATCGCGAAGGTGAAGACTTGACCAAGAAGGGTCATTTGAGGTGACCGGGCCATAGGAAGCTGTACCTGAGCCATCCCTGAGAGGAGAACATTTGTTTCCGGAGGGACCAACTATTTCTAACCTTGGAGGGGAATCTGTCGGTCCATATAACTCTCCGATCACTGACTTGTCGGTGCCACTTCTGGTACATATTGCCCCTCCAAGGGTAATGCATCATGAGTGTCAGATAATCCTACAAGCAGCAATGGAAGCAAATGATGCTACTTCAACAGGGAGTCCTCATACTCCCTCTACGGTTGCCACAACCAGGGGTGTTCTGCCTCCTAACTCACCTTCGCAAGTTCGGGCCACTATGGTATCGACCGCCTCTACCTCGGGCAGTGGTCTGACTCTGTCCATGGTGGTGATCACTGCACCATTTACGCAGAGTGTGATGGGCCCTCTGCTTTCATACGGGATGCCCAACTTTGACACGAACTCGATCCTCTCCTACTCCACCTTACAGACTTTGGGTATGGGGTTAGGGAGCTCAAACACTCCTTTGAAAGGGTCCATGGGGTGCACCTCATCCCCTTATAATGATTTCCCTTATGGAAGGGGTCATATACCTCCGTCGTATCCCTCACTTGGCGACGCTCCTCAACAACCCATCTAGTCGACCATGAACTACAACCTGTCTGGAGCAGGTAGTCAAGGACCTTCTTCTAGTACTATACCGGTGGGTTCTTTGTCGTTATCTTTGTTCGACGTGTTTGGTAACAACGCATTCTCATCAGCTGCCACCTCGTTCGGAGGCAACCCTAGTTTTGGATCACAAAATCCTATGCAGGGTACTATTCCTGCATAGGGGGCACACACTTCTCAAAGACCTATGCTCGTCGGATCGACAGGGGAAAACCCTTTCCAGAACATTTGGAACACTACGTCAAGAGAAATCCCTTCTCATCCCTCAACGTCCTACTGCAAAAGTCAGTCGATGACGTCTCAACAAGCGCAGCATCCAAATGTCAGCCTAGGCCATAGTTTTTACCAAAACCCAGGCCAGCAACCTAACTTTTCCTAGCAACCTAGTGCCAGCCAAATCTCAGGCTCCTATCCTCCTGTACATACTCAACAACCTAAGCCACTATTTCTAGCAACTTTGCATTTGCTAGACTTGTCAAGATTATTGAATGACCCATTATGTCACGATCCACATTGGCCTGCCATGCCGACCAAGTTTCCCTTGGACATTCCAAAGTTTTAAAGAAATCCTAACGAATATCCAGGCGATCATGTGACCACATTTCATCTATGGTGCTCGTCCAGTTCTTTGAGGGACAACTCCATTCAGTTGCATCTATTTCAATGCAATCTTATTGGGAGTGCCATGAAATGCTACATCGAGCTCGATCGCTCAAGATACTCTACTTTTGGCGAATAGGCAATGGTTTTCTTAAACCATTTTCAATTACCTATGAGATATGATGTCGGCACAGAATTGTTGGCCAACTTTGAGCAAACAAAGGCCGACCATATCTCTGATCACATCTGAGAATGGCGACGCTGGAAGAGTTTGATTAAAGTACCAGTTCCACCAGCATTCCTGCTGGAATGGTTCCTTAAGTCTTTGGTACTCCAGCTATCCAAGGACGTAGCGACATCAGGGGTCTTTTCGGAGGAAGAAGCGATAATGAGAGATCAATAGCTAGAGTTGATTTACTCTTAGTCTGGTTTTCTTTACGAAGTTTTTCCATATGTGCCACGGTCTATTTTTGATAATACCAGACATAAGTCTGGACCACATGTTGACAGCATTGTTGGATCAACACAAGTAAATCCCACTGATCCACTGTCAAACCAATTTCAACAGTTGTCAATACAGCAGACAGTGGCCAGCCCAACTCCTAGTTCGATTGATCCCCTTGCTTAGACGTCGGATGTACATAGCGTGTAATCAACAAACCCAAAGGCCAGCCAGCAAGACGAAGGGAATAAAAAACAATGAAAGAAGGGTAAAGGGGATAAAAAACCCACCAATAACATTGGCGGGGGCAACACAAAGAGAAAGAATTCGAAGTATCTGTGCAACCTATGCATGGAAGACCACCCGACTCACCTGTGCCCTCGACTCACGGAGGCCCAAAAGTTATTGGTACAGATGTAGCCTGTAGTGTTAACGAACCCATTTCCTCATGGGAAAAATTTAACTCAAGCCTCTGCGAATGCGGATGGGGGTAGTCAGGGACCCCCTTCGTCGTCTAGCAATCCCTCGACTTCGAATGTCTATATTTTGAAAGGTGAAGCCCACATAGCTACCACGGCACATGCTTACGGAACACCAAGTACTGTAGAAAAGGGCAAAGAAGCTGAAAACCAGTCTGTTCCTCTCCAGATCGAGAGAATGATGGGTGAAACAATGACATGCATCCTGAAAGGGGTGTTCAAGAAAGCTTCACATAATCCAAATGCGAGGGCCACCTAGAACTACTCTGTGGTGGAAGATTTGTCACAAACCCCTTGCACGATGTCTACTTTCGAGGTCCTTCAGAGCTGCCCTTCGCAGAGAAAGGCTCTATTAGCCGCCTTAGGATCTACCGAGACATGTAATCCGGGAACTATCATGATTGAAACAACCGACTTGAAACCTCGTCTCCCATACCGCATCGCATTTCAAATACTAATGGCTCACCCCACGAATTCATCTACCTGAAATATTTTCCACATGGTGGTTGATGAGGGAGCCTTGACATGCGTGATGTCGTTGGCGTGTTGGAAGGCTATTGGCCAACCCGTTCTATCTCCTTCACCTACTCTTCTTACGGATTTCGATGGTCGTTTTTTCAGACCACATGGAATCATTCCTTCTTTCCCCATGCATTTAGGAGGGAAGACCGTGTGCATCGAAGTTGAAGTGGTCAATGTGCCTCTTGACTACAACCTCCTGTTAGGAAGGAGTTGGACATATGGGGGTCAAATCATGACCATTGATCAATTGTCTCTCTCCAGACCTGACCCTTCATCAGGGGCATCCATGGTCTCGATGATTGATAACCCACAGCCTGGCGTCATCAACGTGGGGGTTGGTTTGTGCCCACCTCTCATGGGTACTTTTGATTTTCCACCTCCTTTCGACGATGCCAAAATGATATCGGTTTTCCCCGACCAGCCTAAGGCTGAAATATTTTCAATGTCGTTGTTCCGCACAACTTACTTTTATGATCTGTGGATTCTTCTTTCCCCAGCAGCCATGATGGAAGGGACAGGGCACCATGGCATGTCCATGCCCTTGTCTATGGCAGAATTTGTGTACTCTATATTCCAGCAAACTTCAGCCGACCCCGATCCAACTCCTACACCAGAGTTAGATCTAGTTCTCGAGCCTGCCTGGGCTCAAAGTTCCCTTACCACTACCAATTCCTTAGACTTGGTCTTGCCCTCTGACGAGGCAATTTTAGAGGCATTGACTGGTCCAGATAGACCCTAAGATGATCTCCATCACAGATCATACTTCCTCCCAGAGTTAGGAAGAATAGAGGCAGCAGAATTTGTGTTGACTATGACTAGAGATAGGTCTTGTCCTATTAATCCTCTGGCTATGCACGCAGTTTATGCCGAGGGTAATATGGAAACCATCGCTAAAACGATACCTATTGATATCTACAGAACCCCTGGCGTCATGGAGAATGTCTTTATCATAGCATACTATTCCCCTGAGGAGGTTCAAATCTATACAAATTTATTTAAATAATTCTGCGGCATTTTTGCCTAGTCTTACAAGGAAATGCCAGGCATTGATCCAAGAATCATTGAACATGAAATCATGACTTACCCTGATGCCAAGCCAGTCCAGCAAAACCTTCATCTGGTTAATCCTCAGAAAGAAGTAGCTATTAAGGCTGAAGTAGAGAAACTACTCAAAGCTAGTTTCATCTACCCCGTCCAATTGACTCAATGGGTGTCGAATCCTGTTCCAGTCAACAAAAAGCAGGGTACGATTCACGTATGTACGGACTTCCATGATTTGAACAAGGCATGTCCAAAGGATAATTTCCCCACTCCATTTATTGACTAGATTGTCGATGAATGCGCAGGCTGCGAGGTATTTTCTTTCATGGATGGTTTCTCGGGATACAATCAGATACAGATCAAACTCGAGGACCAACATAAAACAGTGTTTATCTGTCCATGGGGTACATTTTCTTATCGCAAGATGCCTTTTGGCCTGAAGAACGTTGGAGCCACTTTTCAGCGGGTCGTGTCCTTTGCTTTCCATGATCTCAAACACCTAGTCGAGGCTTACCTGGTTGATTTAGCATCACGATCTCACAAAAGAGTTGATCATCCTACACACCTCCGACTTATCTTTGAGTGATGTCACCACTATCGGATTCACTTGAATCCAAACAAATACGATTTTTGCATGACATCGGGTCATCTATTAGGTTACATAGTTTCGACAATAGGGATCATGGTCGATCCTTTAAAGGTTGAGGCGATAGTTTAGTTGCCTCCCCCATGCACAATCCCTCATCTTCAGAATTTATAGGGAAAAGCAAACTTTTTACGGTGTTTCATCGCAAACTATGTCGAGATCACAAAAGGGTTCATGCGTTTGCTAAAGAAGGATGTTCCTTTCCATTAGGATGAATCTGCTCAGCGCTCTTTCGAAGTATTGAAATGTGCCCTCGCGTCTGCCCCCCTGCTTCGGCCACCCAATTATAATAAATATTTATTATTGTATTTGGCCGCTGCAGAGTCGACCATCGGCATGGTCTTGGTTCAAGACGACGATTTTCTTGAAGAGCACATGATTTATTACCTAATTCAAGGCCTGGTTGGACCAGAACTCAACTACTCCTATGTTGAGAAACTTGCGTTGGCAACAATTCATGTTGTCCAATGGTTCTGTCACTCTATCGTTTTTCGCAAGATCGTCGTCATTGCCATTGTGAATCCATTCCAA
This sequence comes from Picea mariana, assembly GCA_032191745.1. Lineage (NCBI taxonomy): Eukaryota > Viridiplantae > Streptophyta > Pinopsida > Pinales > Pinaceae > Picea > Picea mariana. Next base: position 10,496 of record JASDQU010203648.1, read on the forward strand.
TATGTGTTGACACGACACATAATTGGAAAAAATATCAATAGATGGATAGTTATCCTCCAGGAATTTGACTTGGATTTTGTTTCAGCGAAATCCAAAAAGTTGTTGGTCTTTGCAGAACTCATCTCGGAATTTCCGGTCGAGTCAGGCGATGTTATACCCGAAGAGTCGCCTATTAAAGGAGATATGTTTTTGATTGCATCTTCGAATCCCTGGTATGGAGATATACTATTCTATCTCTAGAATTTGAAGTGCCCTGTTTCTGCTTCTCATGAAGAGCATCGACGTATATGCCATCAGGCAAAAAACTATCTTATTCTCGAAGACACTTTGTATCGTCGAGGTATAGATTTCATCCTTCGTCGATGTCTCACCCATGAAGAAGCAAAACTCATGCTTAACGACTGTCACACTGGAGCATGTGGTGGTCATTTGTTTGGGTTGGAAACAGCCCAAAAGATTCTACGAGCCAGTTACTATTGGCTAACGTTAATCAAAGATTGTGTTGAATCGATCAAGAAGTGCCACCCATGTCAGATCTTCTCACGAAAGATGAGGGCACATCCTGCTCCCATGTTTCCTATCATCACAGTTGGCCCCTTCACCAAGTGGGGGATTGATTATACAACATGCCACACCCCCTCATCTAGGGGGCATCGTTATATCATTGTAGTAGTAGACTACTTTACCAAGTGGGTCGAAGCTATGCCGACGTTCAAGGATGATGAAGAGACAGCAACTCTCTTCTTGTTTAATCAGATAATAGCAAGGTTCGACATCCCGAAGGAGATTGTCACTGACCATGGAAATCACTTTCAAAACAAAATGATGTCTGAATTCACATCAAATCTTGGGTTGAGGAAATAACACTCATCACCTTATTACCCACAAGTGAATTGTCAGGTGGAAGATATGAATAAGTCACTCAAGACCATTCTACAGCGAACGATCAATTCAGCCAAGTCAAATTGGCATTTAATGTTATACTCGGCATTGTGGGCCTACCGAACGTCTGTAAATATTGCCACTGGTTTGTCACCTTTTCAAATTGTTTACAGGTTGGAATCAATCTTGCCTATAGAATGCCAGATCCCATCTCTTCAGTTGGCAGTACAGTTATTGCCAGACACTTCACCACTTGAGGAACGCTTATTATATCTCAAGCAGCTCGATGAGAAATGATGTGATGCAGCCTTGGCTAATGAGGCTCACAAGCAAAGAGTCAAGTGTTAGTATGATCGGTTCATTCATCCTCAGATTTTCTATGAAGGCAACCTTGTCCTGGTCTATGACCAAGATAAGGATCCCCTGGGGGCAAGAAAGTTCAAACCCATGTGGTTCGGACCGTTCATCGCGAAGGAAGTTTTAAAGAAGGGCGCTTATCGTCTGGTTGACTTTGAAGGGAAATCTTTAGCGGAGCCTAGAAATGGGCTCTACCTCAAGAAGTATTACTCGTAGGTGGGTCGCCTTGGGTGACTTCTTGTACATATGTATAGCTCTTATACATTTTTAGTTTTTATCTTTTTGGTTTTATGGATGTGTCGTTTTGATGTCATCTTTTCACTGTGGCATATGTCAAGTGAATCGAACGTGTTCATGGGATTTTTGGATGGTGCTAACTGACACACTCGGAGGCTTGCTTTTGTAGCTTGGGTGATTTTCACACCTCAAGGCCAGTTGTTATCTTCTAGAGGTATTTGTTTAGGTGACACCAAAAAAAATGTCGTCAAATATAGTGTAGTAATAGAGTTACTTCATGATGCCTTGTCACATAGTATCTCTTACCTCTAGGTCTACCTAGATGCACAATTGGTTGTGTCCCAGTTAAATGGGGTTTACCATGTTTACGATCCTACTCTACATCGATGATTCCTTAGGGCACGTCTCTTAGAATGTTGTTTTGATTACATTACNTCACAAGAAAAGAGTCAAGTGTTAGTATGATCGGTTCGTTCATCCTCAGATTTTCTATGAAGGCAACCTTGTCCTGGTCTATGACCAAGATAAGGATCCCCTGGGGGCAAGAAAGTTCAAACCCATGTGGTTCGGACCGTTCATCATGAAGGAAGTTTTAAAGAAGGGCACTTATCTTCTGGTTGACTTTGAAGGGAAATCTTTAGCGGAGCCTAGAAATGGGCTCTACCTCAGGAAGTATTACTCGTAGGTGGGTCGCCTTGGGTGACTTCTTGTACATATGTATAGCTCTTATACATTTTTAGTTTTTATCTTTTTGGTTTTATGGATGTGTCATTTTGATGTCATATTTTCACTGTGGCATATGTCAAGTGAATCGAACGTGTTCATGGGATTTGTGGATGGTGCTAACTGACACACTCGGAGGCTTGCTTTTGTAGCTTGGGTGATTTTCACACCTCAAGGCCAGTTGTTATCTTCTAGAGGTATTTGTTTAGGTGACGCCAAAAAAAATGTCGTCAAATATAGTGTAGTAATAGAGTTATTTCATGATGCCTTGTCACATGGTATCTCTTACCTCTAGGTCTACCTAGATGCACAATTGGTTGTGTCCCAGTTAAATGGGGTTTACCATGTTTACGATCCTACTCTACATCGACGATTCCTTAGGGCACGTCTCTTAGAACGTTGTTTTGATTACATTACGTATATCCATGTTCCTAGGAGATTGAATCAAATGACAGATACTCTAGCTAATCAAGTATTAGATTGGCATGTTGCACACATGTAAAGAAAAAGCACACACATACACACATAAATACATTTGTAAAAAAATGTAACCCATAAGACATAAAAATATGTATATATATATATATATATATATATATATATATATATATATCGAAATTATCAGAGTACATAGGTGGGCGTAAGCGCCTCAAAAAATAATGAGTCAGGTATATAACGTGGGGCTTATGCCCTCAAAAATATACAAAGAGTGCCCTCAGCATGTAAACGATCCACCCTAAGCTAAGCATGAGGCCCGTTGGCCCTGCCATAATGGACTACAGCGTTTTCCAAACACCAAAATAGTTGGACCCAGGTCCATGCCACCCCAACAACATGAGGTTGCATATATGGCAAGAGATCCTCGATCTCGGCCATAATCACAGTACGAGTGAGTATGGACAGGTTCCGCTCCACTCGTCTCAAAACTATCTCAGCCTCTCCAGCTAGAGGTACTCCTATTATTGTTGCTGGTACGGTGGCTGCTATTGCTGCCTTTAGTCGTTGACGACGCCTGCTTCGCGCAAAATCAGGTGGACGCACTAGTCCCATAACTATACATAACAGATACATAGTTTTCAAGTGCTCTGGTACACATAAAAATGATATATATAAAAGAAATTAAAAATTTTTAAAAATTAAAGCAAAACGTACCTAATTCTCCTTGCTCCGCTCTAGGAGGTACGGGCATGTCGGATCTCTAGAGAAGTTGATCTTGGCATAGGGGTAGTCCTCTATAGTCGAAATCTGCTGAGACCACCAATTAAAAAACGTATCATCGAAGGCCTCGATGGTCCTCCCTCCCCCCTGTCATGGAAATAATGCTGCCCACCTACACACTGCTGGGAAGGAGGCCACGTGCCCCCGTATAGTCTCTCAGGGACTAAGACTGGGTACCCTCTCGAAGAAGAAAGAGAAAAGAATAGTCTCGAACCTGAAGTTCTTGTTGTTCCACCCATGACACTCTATGAGTTTTCTCTTCATGCACTATAGCATGGTTGTACTCCAATCGAACAATCGTGCATTTAAGCACTATACTGCACAATGCATATGTGCCTGGGAGGCCTGATGTAAAGCCGTGGATCCAGTGATCCACCCAATAAGTAAAACTATCACTTTGAGTGATAGGTTGGTGATTTTGTGGATCGGTACCTGGGAACCCACTTTATCTATTCCGACCTCACAGTGTTGTTCGATCAATTCGGAAATGTTGTGAGGCCCAGAGGGAAAAGCACAAAGGTTTATTGTTTCCCCTCTCCTCAATAGGTCAGTCAGAAAATAAATATCTTCAGTCGTTGGAGTCAACGAATGTCCCTCAAGCATAAAATTCTCTACATATGGGTGCCAGTAATCCACCAAGGCATTCAGCAGCCTGGGTTGTGCCTGCATGAGTGGAAATCGAAAGAATTTCCACAACCTACATTGTTTTAATGCGGCGATAGCAGCAAGGTCTTCCTCGACCATTGAATCAATGTTTTCATGCTCTCTCTCTCTCTCTAGTGGACATACATCCTACAAAATGACAAGTTCAAAGGAGATTCAAATGATGCATTTTTAAATTTTTCATATGTTGGAGGATGTATGCGGGTTGTATTGGGGACAGTCGTGTATGTACGCAGGTAGAATTTCCACTACCCACGTGCATACGTGAGCTGTCCTTGGACAACCCACGTACACGCAGGGCCGACCTTTTTAAAGGTGTGTGCCCCTCCAAAAAACAAAAAGAAATGACAAAAGGAAAATTGGGAATGCAAGAGGGACTAGTTTGTACTTACTTGGTCCAAGCGGAAGTTTGTTTCATCCCCTGAAACTCCCAAAATCAATTTCTTTCACAAAGGGGTGTTTTTGGCGTTTTGGTCAATTCTCAATTTGCAATGGTGATAATGAGCTGCCAACTTCTATTTATAGACTTTTTTGGCTCTTTTTGTCATTTTTTGACCCCCATTGTCATTTTTTATGGCTTGAAAATCATGTAACGTGGTTCTTGAGTTTCTCATTGGATGTTATGATACACTTTACTTTTGGTTCGATGAACTTTTTGGGAGTTGGGGCACTTTTATGGTCCTTTGGTGAAAAGTCATTTTTTTTCCAACTTTGTGCATTTAAGTTAGGACTCCACCTCCACTTGTTGCACCTCGTTGTCTTTTTCTCTTTACCATAGGATCGACCCCACCGAATTGCGACACGGAACCGTCATTGTTTCTCTATAAGTGTCATAATTTAGTGGTAGAGCCTACCCTCGCATGGATGCCCTAGGTATATCCTGGTTGCATTTTGGTGTCCATGCCGTCACTAATGACTATAGGCTCGAGAGTCCTTTTAGTCTTGTCTTGATTACGAGCTTGAGCCTTCACATGTTTGATATATTATCACTCTTGGCCTCACCCTTGGGACACCCAAAAAACAAGTGGGTCTTCTTTTAAGCCCTTTTTAGACCCTCTAAACATGAAAAGATTGTTGAGCGATCGTGTTGCCCTTCACACTCGCCAAACTAAAATTTGAAGGCACGTCTGTCCAACGATAGTTTACCCCTTTTTCGGTCTGAATGGTCAATTGTACAAATAAAGGTATACTCTAGGAACTTCGGTTCACTAGAAGAGTATTCTCAGGTATAAGTTTAACCCTTTTTTCGGGCCTGAGGGACTAAATTTACGAAAAAGGAATCCCCACGGAGTCCATGGTTAAGCTCTTTTCAGACTCCCTAAAAGTGAAAAGATCGTCAAGTGAGCTTGTTTCTTCACGCTCGTTAAACTGGTCCATAAGAACATTCATTACGAAGTCCATAGTTAAGCTCTTTTCAAACTCCTTAAAATTGAAAAGATCGTCGAGTGACCTTTTTCTTTCACACTCGTTAATTGGTTCAGAAAAGCTCTTTGCAGTTTCTTGTTTGTATCTTGATGAATGCAGGTCAACCTAGGGAGGATATTTGCAATCGAGAAGCAACCGAACACATTGGGATTGACACTGTGTTGGACACACCTACCACACTTAGAGGGTGGGGTGAATGAGTGTGGGGCTCTTTTCCCAAAACTTCCCTCTTGCACAAAAACTCATCAATTAGCATTCAACATTTATTCATTACCCATTGTTGTCATTTATAACCAGTTAGATGTGAGCACATATCAGCAACATATATCAGCAATATATCATCAACAAGTCATCACCACAATGAACACAAAGAACACAAGA
>JASDQU010203649.1:8710-18908 GCA_032191745.1 Picea mariana
AGACCATTCCACATCCATTGAGTGGCACCACATCACATGTTACCTCATCCATAAACTTAGATGAAATTGCAAACTTTAATGTGCATTACTTTGTTATGTGTAATTTATGATTGTTTCTTATCCATTTAAGTGAGTAAGGCTTATGATGCATCTGAGTGTTTAATCCCAATTGTTTAACCACTTCCTCTTAAATCAATTTATATTGATATCCACTGTATATCAATGTGTCGACCTTAGTATGCCTCATTATGACTCTTATGTGAAACAATTTACTTCTAGAATTAAATCCATCACCAATTTTACCTGCCAAACCAACCGTTGAGATTTTAGACTCATCACCTGAATCCGATCCCAAGTCTGTCGGTCGTGTTGTTGCCGCAACTATTTTCCTCCCTTTCCTTTCTTTCAACCACTTCAGTCTCTTCTCAAGATGCAATTTCCAGCAATGGTCCTCATCGTGCCCTTCTTTCTTACAATGCTTACAAGAGAGATTCTCTTCTTTTCTTGCCACTAAATTTTCCTTCTTCCCATTCCACTTCCTTTTGTCCTCTTTTCTTGAAGATGATTCCCCTGATACACCAACTCATGTTTTCCCTACCTCAATGTATGTTGCTTGAACAAAAACGTCATCAATATTAGTAGGTCCAAACATAAATACAATATTATGAATGTGTGCAAGTAAACCCCCTATATACTTCATAAGAGTTTCTTAGGTATGTAAGGGAATATCTAACATCAATTCCATTTTACAAAATCCATTTGTGTATTCTTTGATTGTTTGTCTTTTTCTTATTTTAAGACCTTAGCATTTAATTAAATCCTTCTCTTTATAACCCAAAGGATATAATTGTTTTCTAAGTGCAGAAACAAAACTTTGCCATGACAGAAATACATTATCCACTTGTTGCATGCCATTTTGCAACTTTCTTTGCCACCAGATGAGTATTGTGCCTGCAAGATGAAGCAATGCCAACTTGATTTGAGTGGCCCCATATTTGATTTGTTGCACATTGCAATAAACCTCCATCTGTATGACCAAATTATCAACCCTATCTGCATTGACTTCACCATCATACATGGGCAATTCAAATTTTACATCAAGCTTAAGTAAAGGAATTTCTTGTTTATGTTTATAGTAATGTTTTCTTGCGGTGGATTTAGAACTTGAACTTGACGAAGAAGAAGAATTTTATGGAGAAGAAGTAGGTGAAGGAGGAGTTTGAGGAGGATCCTCTCCTTCTTCATTTTTGACCTTTGAAGATTCACCTATACTTGGTCTCTTCTGATCCAAGTAATCATCATATAGAACCTTCAACATCTTCGACATGGTGAATAAAGTCTTTCGAAATTCTCTCTCCTCATGAGAAAGTCCCTCTTCCGATGCCATATTAACACTTTGATAAGTTCTCCTTCTCGATCCAATCTTAGGATTCTCTTCAACAATCTCGCCTTCACCACGATTCATATTTTCCCTGGTAATCATGCAAACTCAAAAACCAACCGTCAACTAGCTCTGATACCACTTGATCCGAAAAGATATTTTAAATGACTATGGTTAAGTTTTTAAAGCATGTGTTCATTAACCATTTAGGAATTTGAGGATAGAGGAAGAATTAATGATGAAAAATGGCACCCATATAAAATATAGAGATCTATAAATAAGCACAAGAAACAACAAACCATAACACCAAAAGTTGATAATGGAATTCGACAATCTCGCCTACGTCTCCGGGCCTTTGTCTTAGTGGGTGAGGCTTTCTTATTTATATTCAAAGCTTCAAAAATACATCATAAAATTTCCAAATGTATTAAAAACTAATTTGTCTATCTTTTTCTAGATCTCAAGAACTCGTCACAACTGACATCACTGAAAACGGATGAACTAAGCTCCCGGAAATGGTCCGCAAAGTTGTTCTCCTCAATGGATTCCCTGCATAAAAATGGCTTTGGCTTACCAATTATTCAACATTTTTTTGTTTTGAACCTCCTTTAGGCTTATAAGAACCTTTGGTTTATATAGGCTTGAATTTGGCAACAAACTCCCAACTTCCCCCCAAGATCTGGCCTAAAAAAGAACTCCAAATCCCCCAATATTGGCTAAAATATCTCAAAACTACTGAAAAATCAAATAAAATATTTATTATATAGTTACAAAACCCACCTTGGGCCAAAATTAGGGTGCAACCCCTTATCTTCGGGCCCCTGGTCACCTGCGCGCCCTCCATGTGGCCCTGGTCTAGCACTGATTTGTTGGCCCCCTCCTCCGTTTTCTCCTGGTCATGTGGCCATGTATCGATGCATCCACGTGCTCTATATGGTTAGACCCTGGTCATAAGGCTCTGGTTACGCGCCCTGGTCGGCGAGCTAGTCCGACCGATCGATGGTAACCCAACACAAATCTGCACTATCCTTTAAATACTGGGCATATGTAACGGTTGTATCCGATATGAATGCTTGGGGGCTTGGAGCTATACCATAAGAATTCCCACGCCAAAGTATAGAATGTGGTCTCGTGTTTAGTTCGTATGGTGATGCGTCGATGGCTGGGGCTAGGCCCCAACCCTTTACTCCACCAAAATTTACACAATTCGCATTCAAATATTAAATTCGAACATAGAGTATTAAGAACCAAAGTGGGAGGGTTGGTAGCCCGACCCTGCCAAGTCTTTCACCGCTCGGACCAGAGGTCACGGATTCGACTCCCGGGGAGTCCATAAAATTTTTACCACACTAACCAATGGAGGGGTTCCATGTGGCAGCCATACTGGGCCACGTGGCACCACGATATTCACCAAATATATGCCACGTGTCACCCAACAATTCGTCCACGTGCCAGCCTATGTGTCTACTCTGTCAGCATGCCACTGTACCTGCCACGTCAATTTATAGTCGTACATATTGTACATTCAGCTGCCACATCATCACTGTACTGACTATACAAACTGCATAGTCATCAAATTTTGTCTGTTGGGAAAAACGAACAGATCACGATATCTTTCACATACATGTCTGTTTGAGCCCGTTCAAGTTGCATTGGGTTTGTAACGACGAGGCCTACGCACACGTTCGTTTTGAAGTGATTATGAAAACTTTGATTTTTAGGCCTTCCTGGGCCCATTTTGGTTCCAGGATCCATTTTGGATCATTGATATAATACTTGAATTATATCGTTAAAAAGGATTATATTTATCTATTATTGATTCACCCCCCCTCTTAGTAATCCAACACATATGGACTTTGTTAACGCTCTGTAATTTCTCAGGTTGAAGAATAAATGGGCAAAGGTAACTACAAAACCACTTTGGAGTCAAGGATCTATCCCTCCAAGACTCAAAGAAGGATCTCTCTGTATAATTTAGCTTTGTTTGGATTGGATGTTAGGCTAGTTATAAGAGTACAGGGTTTTTTTGTCTTGTTTTAAATTGTTTGGTTGGAACATCAAGGGAAAAACCATTGGGCAATGGAGTCACAATTCAGAATGGATCAAAACCAGGTCATAACAGGATAATATTCCAAGGAAAGGTAGGAAAATACACTGGATCTTCAAGATTTAATGCATGGGAAAGATGGAACAGATTAAGAAATACAATTAAAAAAAAAGGAATTGAGAATTCTGAGTTTAATCTTCAGTAGAAAAACACATAAATTATTCAAAGCAAGTGACAGGGGGTACCTTTAAACCAATCCTGTCCTTTTGTCTCCTTAAAATAATTATGAATATAGAAAACAATATGGTAAACATAAGAAAATAATTAACAGGGATATTACTTCACCAATGAAACTTACACAAGAATCCTATGATGTTGTAACTGTGTTACTGGAATTTGATCCATGGAGGCTCTGTGAGCTTCTTTACAAAATTAGTTCCATCCTTCAATAATTTCCCAACTGATCAACCCTCTTCACCTTTAAATTATAACAATATATAGAAAAAATTCTTCCACGGGATTAGGAGGTTGAATTCAACAACCTGGCCAAAAATAGAAACAAATCCCTCAAAATTTTGAACTGTCTTCTATGAAAAAAGGGTCAGACTGTTGAAAATAGGGGTCAAATCAGACGTTTGTATCTCCAAAAATATGACAGTTGTGTGTGTTATATCCTCAAATAAATTGATGAAGATTTTTCTTTTTAGGTGATAGAGTGTGGTCCAAAAATTTATTTCTAAATTTCTTTAGGTATGTTAGAGAGTCTATTTTCTGTAAATAAACTTGAAAAAAACATTTGATTTGGTTTTGTCAAGAAAAAGAGAGAATCTCAGGTTTTGGTGGTTTAGGCAAGCCTAAAAAGTGCTCATTAACCACCGAAAGCCTTCGTTCTCGGTAGTTAAGAGGGAAAAGCAAAATCCCAGTTAACCACCGAAAAGGTTTCTACATGGAAAGAAAAAAGCCCGTGCTTTCGCATGAGCTAGCTGTCAGTTGGCGTAATCATGAAGACATAACCACCGAAACTCAATCAATTTGGTGAGGTAGGATGTTATTATTACATCTTATTGGGATATTGATGCTTTGTTGTCCTTTTTAACCACCATTTGTCATTTCATATGAAGGCTCGGCATAACACAAAATTTTTAGGATCTTGATTCTCAGCTAACTGTTTTGATTAGTCACATGGCTGATCATTACTTCAAGTCCAAAGGGGATCGGTTCATAATAACCCCAGTTAATCACCTTTTCAAATCCGAAACTATGTGTATTAGCTATAATCCTGTGTTTTCATTAACCAACTCATACGCTAAAATCAATCGTCGTTGTTATCAAGTGAAGATTGAGTTCTGTTGCTCGTCATTAAGCCATCTGTCATCTAATTTGAAGAAAAACGCGATTCATCAGGTAGTCTTTAGAATCTCTCACTGTTTCAGTTCAATTATATCTCCTACCTGAATTTGAAATTCTTGGCTAATATCCAGCCTTTACTGTTGATTAAAATCTGTTAAAGATTGGGTTTATGCAAATCAAACTCTGATTCATCCTGTTCTGTGTCTTTTACCTCGACATACACTCTTAGTTCATCCTAAACTTTAGGTGTTTGTTCCCCTAGCTTGCAGATTTTTCCTAAATGGTAGGGACAGGTCAACAAACTCATCAGATGCCGAAAGTTGGGCCAACCCTTAGGTCTGAGTTAGATGGAACATGGTATCTAGAGGCACACCTAGAGGTGGTCGACTTTTTCAAATAGATTGGCGTCTTTTCCTATTGTGAAAAACTTGCATACTTTCACCAACAGCTTTCAGAAGCATTTTCCTTATCATATGATGGAAGGACAGTTACTATTGGCAAGGAGGAATTTGTAGTTTATGAGGCAGCCATTACAGAGGTTATTGGCCTCCCAAGAACATGGGAATGTTGATTTAAGACCATTGTGCCTGCAAACATTGAGTTCAGATCCTACTTACAACCTCAGCATAAGGATCTCACATGGAAGAAAGACATACCAATGTCCTTTCTTGAGACTAAATGGCAATCCCTTTTGAAGGAAATATTTGCATACATCACCTCTGAGGGCAGGTACAACAGGGTTATGTTTTACCACTTCAAGCTATTGAACCATTTCAGAGGTAGGTCTCCCATCAATATGCCTTTCTACCTGCACAAAGCTCTCAAAACAATGGCCAGACAAGTCAAGGCGAAGCCTACCAAAGTGGCCAGCAGGTTGTCACACCAAGGGTTGATTACACTCATTGTTAAAGAGTCCTTGAAGAAGAAACAAGTGGACTGAAATTTCTTTCTATTTTGGAATGAGTTCCAAACTAATTTTCAATAGGATGAAAAAGGGAAGAAGTCTGCTGCAAAGAAGTCCATCACCCCTAAGAGCAGTTGAAGAAAAAGGAAGGTTATCTCACCTCCAAGAGAACCGACAGAATCATCCTCTACTAAAAGAAAAAGAACCAAAAGGAAATTACAGTTTGGTAAAGAGGGAGAGCAGACCGAGGACCTTGCTGAAGGAGATAACCCTTTGAACTTACCATACAGTGACTCAGAGCTAGATCAGGAGTTAGCAGAGACACAAGGTGACGAACAGACTGAGAAAGGTGCAAAAGATTATCCCAACTTTCCCTCACCAACTCCTCCAGATGAACACATACAACCATTAGCAAAATCTTCTTCAAGCAAGCCTAAAGCATCCAAGACTCAGAAAATCAACAAACTTCTGAAACAGATCTATGAGATGGAAGTTTTAGAAAGAGTCATTAAAAAGGAAAATACAGATTTGAATGAAAGAAATGCATAACTTTATAACATGAACCAAAGTCTCAAGGAAAAGCATGATAAAATCAAAGACAGGAACAAGGTGCTGATAAGAGAGAACATGAAGTTGTATAGGTAGCTTAGACTTTTGAGGCTAAAGTTAAAAGAATCTCAACCTCCAACACAGGATCAAACAGGTTTGGAAACTCTAGCTGAGTTAGCTACAACAATGGTGGATATACCACAGTCTTCCACACAACAAATTAAATCTCCCAGATCTGTACGAAGAAGAGCTGCATCATCAAAGAGGCCTTGAACACTCAACAAAGTATCAAGGTAATCAATTTTTGCAATTTTGAAGTTTTGGACAAAGCTAAGTTTTCGGTGGTTTAGGCGAACAGGACGACTGTTCATTAACCACCAAAAGCAGAGCTTTTAGTAGTTAATACACCTAGAATTCCTCTGTGTTAACCACTGAAACCTGTCACTGGCTAGAGAAAGATAAATTTTGCACAGATCGAGGTTTTACTAATCCGAATCATTTGAAAACACTTGAAATGGATAGATGTTGAATTATAGAGTTAGATTCAAGATCCATTTTTGGTGTATAAGGATTAGAAAAGGTATCCAAGTTCGTTCTGGTACCTATTTTGGTGGCAACAAATTAGGATTTTTGCACAACTCAGCAAATTCGAATTTTATCTCTTGGAAGAGTCATCAATCAACCTTGGAAGGTTATCCTGCACTGCACAAGGACTCTACAAGATCTGAAGGCCATGAAATGTGGAATTGACCTCATTTTGAGGATCATTCCTTATCTTTTGCAACTGAGTTTTGACTTTCTATCTTTAGCATATCTAATCTATTCTTTTAGGATCTCAAAACTATATTGTAAAGCTATAAAGCTAAAGACAGAAGAGGAACTAGGGGTTCGATTTTGAGTTCTATATTCTACTATTTTTGTATGAAAGACATTTTCTTTAATATATCAATCCTACAAGATTCTTTCATTTGTTATTGTCAGACCCTCCTTCATCTTTGTCTATGCATATGAGTGGAATTCATTATTTTGTCTCTATTTAATGGTCCTATGGTATCTGTCATCTTACTTTTGATTGTTAAGCAAGAATCATAAGCATCTTTGGCTAGTTTTTTGACCCATCATATATATGGTTTATGTATGTTTTGGTTAACCGATTGGTTTTCTTATCCATTTTTTATACAAATCTATCTAATAAATAGCTCTTGAAGGCCTTGTATTACATGAATATAGTTAGACTGTCTTGAAGATACAATCCAGATATTAAGATATTCATCTTGATCCAAACCCACCCCTATTATTGAAAAAATAGTTTCCAAAAAGATTAAGTTACTACGCATCTCTGACTTACAGACTAGGAGAGTTTCCTGGAGTGATAACAAATTGGCGTCGTTGTCGGGGATAAGAGATTGAAGCTCAGCTTCCCTGGGAGACAACATAGATCCAACTTTGATGATAGACAAATCCTGGACATCATTTGGGTTGTAACCATCTATCTGGCGACTACATTGGAAGGAAGTGGCTCCGAAAAGAGCTCACACCAGGGAGAACCAAGAAGGCCCACTGGCAGCACCAGTTCCAGACCCTGAGAAGATCATCAGTAGGGGAAAGGATTTACAAAGATAGGATTCCAGATCTGCAAAGACATCAAATCCAGGTATTCAAACAGACACTTCTTCTTTCATATCTAAAGAACCTCTAGTTGAATCCCCTGCTGCTGAAACTCATAGTTCTCAGAAAATTGAAATTGTATCGGAAAGCTTGAAGGTTGAGGAGCCTTCATTTTCCTCTAATGTTACAGAATCTGTTTTTGAGCATGATATCACATCCAACCTTAAAGAAGTAATTATAGGATCCCCTCAACAAAAATAATCCTCTTCTTCTTCTTCTTTGAATTCCTCACCCACAAAGCCTATAGAGGGTGTTTTCTATACTCATACAAATATGCCCGTTCTCGAAGATATTTTACAAGTTATTTCCTCTAAGGGAGAAGAAAGCTTAGCCTTATTGCTTGGTCAGTTTTACAGGGCCTCTTATTTTCCACCCATTTTTGAAAATTTTGCTCAAAGTGAAGTAAGACAATCATTTTTTATAAACTCAACCATCCCATCTCAGCCTTCATCTCCTAAAAATTCTTCCTCTGCATCAACCCCTAAGATTGCCATGGTTGTCCCTTTAACCAAGATGGAACAAATCTTACCAAATAGGTATGCTTGATCCAGAATCGGATCCAAAAGCGTGACAGGGCTTAAAAATGCTCAAAAATGAAAGTTCTCAGAATCTGACGAAACTAGTGCCATTGCGTCCATCTCATCTTCCTGATTCCGGCAATATATTTACTTCGTCAAATAGGCTCTGTATGAAAAATATATCGCATTCTGTCTGAAAAGCCAAAAGAAANAAAAAAGGGGGGGGGGGGATGACTGTACAGTCCGTACAGTGCCACGTGGTATGTTGACTGTACAGGTTGTATGGTTCATACAGATGATGTGGAAGCTTTAGGAGGTGACACATGGCAAGCTGATGTGGCATACGGGTAGACAGTTGGACCAATCTATGGGTGACACATGGCATGGGATGGCGTCAGTAGGTACGGTGGCAGACACGTGGCAGGGATGATAGGGCAGTGATGTGGCAGACGTAGAGGTTGACAGGTGGCAGGCACGTGGAACATTCAACGATTGACGTGTGGTAGTTTGTGGTTGGTTGTTGAGGTGCCACATGGCCCAGTCATGGGCTGCCACGTGGCACCCTGTGGTTGGCTCTCCAATTTACATAAAAGTTGTTGGCGTGGACGGGAGTCGAACCCGCGACCTCCTCTCCGAGCATGTGGACTGGCAGCGCTGGGCTAAATGCCCGTCCCACAGTTGGTACTTGTTAACTATGTGGCAAAATTTTTATTTGAATCTAATTGGGTTGAATTTCGGTGGAGGAAAAGGGTCGGGGCTTAGCCCAGCCCTCGGCGCAAACATATGGCATGTAACCACTGCCATGGGACCCGAGGGCCTATCCCTATTTTGGGCGCGGTTATGGAGGTTTGTTAGCTCGGATCCCGGTCATATCTGCCACCCGATAGAACCGGGGGCTATCTCGACTAAAAGGGCAAGGGTAAATGGTTAAGTCGTGGACCTATGCCAAAACGCCACCGAACCAGGAGCTAGCGCGAGGACAGGGGGCCAACACTTAGCCTATGGGCTAGCGCTTGGCCAAATATGGCCCATATGACCACGAAAAGGGGGCGCGCGCCCATGCCTCAGGGGATAATGCCCGAATTTAAAAAAAAAATGGGTTTTTTATAATGTATTTGGGATTTTATTGGTTATTAACCCTGTAACTAATTGATTTTCTCCATTTTTGGGAGATATTGGGCATTTTTGGAGACCAAATTTTGGGAAGAAATTGTAGATGAACAACCAACTTCAGATCTATATAAACCAGGCCTGTTTGAGGCCATGGAGGACAGTCAGAGAAGAGTTATGTTGAAGGGAAGCCAAGCCAAAGTCATTTTTATGCAAGGAAGCTATTGAGGAGCAGACGTTGTCGAGCCATTTCTGGGAGCTCCAGACGTCTATTTTGCGTGCTATTTTCTTTGCAGGGTTCTAGAGATCTGGAAGAACATGACCAGATCAGTCTTGTAGCCAATTGGCACTGCTACGATGTACTTTTGAACTTTTGAACAGAAATAAAGAAGCCTCCCCCACAAAGACAAAGGCCTGGAGACGTAGGCAACGTTGTGCCGAACTCCGTTATCAATTCTCGTGCTATGGTTTGCTGTCTATTATTTCATTTTCGATCTTTATATGTGTATATGGCTGTAATAATTCCTCTTCTTTCCTCATTCTTTCATTAAGTTTCTCAAATGGTTAATTAACACATGCAAAATTAAAACTCAACCATAGTCATTAAAAGATCCTACGGATCAAGTGGTATCAGAGCTAGTTGACATTTGGATTTGAGTTTTGCATGTTAA
>JASDQU010203651.1:679-11292 GCA_032191745.1 Picea mariana
CTTCACATGGCCATAACTCTCTAACTGTGAGGATTTATGTGATGTTACACATACCAATGGAAATGACATGACATGTACTATCCATCTAGAATATTATTACTTGCAAATATATCAAAACGCATCCCATTATCCATCAAACAAACTTGAGTCCATTACCCAAACCTTTCTCCAACTTCACATGGTCATACCTCTCTAATCGTGAGGAGTTATGTGACGTTCCACATATCACCGGAAATGGCATGACATGTACTATCCATATGGAATAGTCATACCTATAAATAAATCAAAAAGCATACCATTATCCATCAAACAAACTTGGTTCCATTACCCAAACCTTTGTGCTACCGAAATTTGCTACCAAACTTTCTTCAAGGGTTGTCATCAATGACAACCAACCCAAATAATAAAAAATCTCCCCCTTTGGAATTGATGGAAACAATCTGGTGCAATACTTAATTCATATCACTCATAATCCCTCTATGACCATCACTCCCCCTAGAACCATGCCTCTGTGCTCTTTCTCTAAGCATGCATCTGATAAATCTCTCCCCCTTTGTCATCAATGGAAAAGTTATATTTCCATCCGGGGTTGCTCTCCCTAATTGAACTGTCTGTGGGGATACTGCCCCTAACTGAAATCTTCCTGAAACTGATCTCCCAACCTGAAATGTCCTCTTCATGGTGCTTCCTCATGTAGATCTAAGACATATAAGATAAGCATTCAAAATAATTCATTTTAGCATAGAAATTACTACGAGTCTCTGGCGAAGATACTCAAAGACTTCTCTTGGAAGTGATTTTGTAAATATGTCTACCACTTGTTCTTTTGTGCCCACATATTCAACTCTGATGTTCTTCTTTGCAACCTATTCCCGTAGAAAGTGATACTTTATTGGAATGTGCTTCTTCTTGGAGTGCATCACCAGGTTCTTTGAGATATTGATGGTTCTTTTATTATCACAATAGATTGGAATGAGATCATCATAATCAACCTGTATATTTGTTAGAGTTTGTTTCATCCATAGAACCTATGTACAACATGTTTCTGCTGCAATATACTATGCATCTATTGTAGATAAGGATACTGATGATTGTTTTTTGCTTAACCATGATACTAAACACTCACCCAAGAATAACGTTGGTCCACTGGTGCTTCATCGGTCATCAATGTAACCTACCCAATATGCAACTGTGTAGGCAATAAGTGATAGATCCTTTNAAACTCTTATGTTCCTTTGAGATATCTGGAAATCCTCTTCACTACTAATACATGTGATTCCTTTGGTACTACTTGAAATCGTGCCACTTGTCCAACTGCCTGCATTACATTTGGTCTAGATGATGTCACATATAGTAAGCTACCAATCATTGACCTATATTGCCTCTAGTTTGTAGACTTTGAATCATCATATTTTATCAACTTGCAACTGGTTTTCATAGGAGTGGTAACTGGTTTGCAATCTTCCATTCCTAACTTCTTTAGCATTTCTTTGATATACTTAGTTTGAGAAATAAAAATTCCTTGGTTTCTTTGATGTATCTGAAGACCCAAAAAGAAGGATATCTCTCCGAGTAATGACATTTCAAATTCATTTTGCATCTCATTTGAAAATTTCTGGCTTAACCTGTCATCATTGCCTCCAAAAATAATATCATCAACATAAAATTCAATTAATAAAATACTATCTTGAGTTACCTTGATGTAGAGGTTGTTGTCTGCACTTCCTTTTCTAAACCCTTCCCGCTGTAGATATTTATCCAGTCTAGAGTACCATGCTCTAGGAGCCTGTTTTATACCATACAATGCCTTCTTCAATTTACACACATAATATGCGTTCTCTGACCACTGAAATCCTTCTGGTTGTTCAATGTAGAATTTTTCTTCAAGTTCCCCATTCAGAAAAGTTGATTTCACATCCATTTGATACACTTTAATATTCTTGGATCATACATAATCTAGGAGAAATCAGATTGCTTCCATTCTGGCAAATGGAGCAAATATCTCTTCAAAGTTGATTCTTTCAACCTGTGTGTATCCTTTGCATACCAATATAGCTTTGTTCCTTGTAACCTGTCCATATTCATTCAATTTATTTCTGAATACCTACTTTGTGCTAATCACATTCTTATTCTTTGGTCTTGGAACCAATTCCCAAGTGTCATTATTCTCTATTTGATCCAATTCTTCATCCATGGATTTATTCCAAAATTCATCCTTTCTGGCCTCTTCAAAACTGTTTGGTTCAATTGTAGATGAGAGTGCTAGGTGTGTTTGTTCTGGTGAATAGATTCTTCTTCTAGTCTCAACTCTTCATATTTGTTTTTGATAATCTGATCTGAAGGATGATTCTTCTGTACTCATTTTCCAGGTGTGTTTGGAGGCACTTGTTGAACTTGCTCTTCTACTTCTGTCTGATCCTCTTGATATTCCATTTCTACTTCTTCTTCATCTTCTGCTTCTTCTTCATAAAGTTGTTCCATTGATTCATTTTATTCTTCCTTTAATTCTTGTCCACTTGTTTCATCAATTGTTACATTGATGCTTTCAACAAATTTGTTCAACCTTAGATTTTAACACTTGTATGCTTTCCTTGTACTTGAGTAACAAACAAGTACTCCTTTGTCCACATGAGAGTCAAAATTTCCCATTCTGCCATCTTCTCTTTTGATGTAGCATTTTCTTCCAAATACTTTGAAGTGCTTCACATTTGTTGGTCTTCCTTTCCATAGATCGTAGGGAGTTTTTCATTGTTGTTTTTGAGCATTACTATGATTCGAATGTGAACCGATGTATGCATTTCATGTGTCCAAAATACATCTTTCAATTTCAAATGTATTAACATTGTTCGATCCATTTCATGTATTGTCATGTTCTTTCTTTCAACAACTCCATTATGTTGAGGTGTCTTAGAAATGAACAATTTCCTTTTTATTCCATGCTTACTGCAGTAGTCCATAAATTCCTTTGAAGTGAACTCTCCTCCATTCTCAGATCTCAAATATTTGATTTTTGAATCCATTTCATTTTGAACCAATTCCTTGCAGACCTTGAAGTTTTCAAAATCTTCTAACTTATTCCTGAGAAAGGAAATTGCAGTCATTCTTGTATAATCATCAACTAACTACATATATTATTTCTCACCTTTTAAACCCTTCGTTGTATTTGGTCCAACTAGATAAGCATGCACAATTCTCAGTGGTCTTGTCGTTGAATATTCTTTTGATTTAAACCTGGTCTTTGTTTGCTTTCCTTGTTGACATTGCTTGCATAAAGTGTTGGTTGGTTTTGTAATCTGGGGCATTTCTCTAACTTCTTCCTCTTTGATGACTTTGACAAGGTTATCAAAGTGTATGTAACCCATTCTTCTGTGCCATATCCAAATTTCATCTTCCTTTCTTAGACAACACTTTTCATTTCCAATTTCACTTAGTACATATATGTTGCTTGAAGTTCTTGCAGCTGTTGCAATCAATTTTCCTAAACCTTTTTTTATTATCTCGCACTTTTGTGAATCGAAAGTTGCCAGGCTCTAAATATGTCCTAAAAGAAACCTTAGTTTAACATTAATTTATCAACCCGAGGATTCGTCTTTTATTTCAAGAATATCAACAAAGTCTATGTAGATAGCTTGTAGAGGCTAAAAACCGCATAGTTAAAGAAAATCTAAGTTTATCATCAATCAAGTTCCTCACACATTCATTAAACTTATAAAACTAAGATCTTACTGAACATGATTGAAATCTAATCTATAACATGCTATGAATTAAAAGAATGAATTGAATTACTGAATTGATCTAATTAAGAAACATGAATTGAATCTATGAAAAACTTTAATAAACTGATCTATCGAGGACTATCTAATCTGCTGGAAAGAAATAACTGAGTACTATGAATTGAGAAAAGAACAGTAAATGGAAGGAACAACAAATGCTAATTGAGAAAAAAGGAACAACAAATACTAAACTAAGTGAAAGGAACAACACATACTAAACTAAGTGAAAGGGATAACAAATGCTAATTTAAGTGAAAGGGAACAACGTGTGTGAAAATGAGAGGAACTGTCAAGAAGTAAACTACAACAATGGAATCTGGAACAACAATTGATAGCATTCAAAATGAAGCATCTATATTTTGTAAGCAAACATCATGAAAGCATTAACACACTTATGCATTTATCTTAATTATTGGAAAGGAGATTTTAAATCACAAAACATAAATCAAACTGATGCAATTACAGATTGAGACAACAACTCCTTCAGACTGGACCCTCGGTCCTTAGAAGCAATGTTGCTAGAAAATCAGTATGTGAAAATGATGAAAACGTTCAAAGCCTTTATTAATTCCATAACTGATAGAACATTTACAAAAACTGTTTGTGCAGAGCAACTCTGAGTTTTGAATGCTTGGATAAAATTCTTATATGATCCTTTCCAGGATCCATTACCCTCTATATATTACAAAATATGGGTAAATTAAGCTATCCTGAGGATCGAGAGATCCTCGGGAGCACTATTACTATTTATGAAGTTTACAAAATAGAGAACTAATCTCTCTTGAAACTGCTTTGCACCCAATATCTTTAACCTCCAATAGATTGCGTATCTTCAAAATCTCTTCAGCTATCGTGGGTTTACCAATAATTACCCATTCCTGTAACAAAATCAAACAATTCCAACCATATTTTAGAATTTATAAAATACAACTCAATAATATTTCTGGAGGATATTTCAATCATTTTCTATCCTAAGTAACATAAAATTCAATTAAGATTACATCATAAATCGTGGGAATGAGGGGAATATTTGTACCTTTTTCATAACCCAACATACCCCCTAGATTACCTTATTGCATGTCCTCATGCAAGCTAAGTTATTACATGTAAAGAAATGATGCTGTAAGGAGGAAAAGTTGGTTCACCAGGTACCCTGAACCCATTCTTACATCTGACTTCTCCAAAAGCAACATCTTCCCTCTTTCTATTAATTTGATAATCTCACTGGTAATCCTCTGGAGGAAACCAGATAATCAGGGGATTATATCTACATCCAATCCAGGCAGTTCCTTCCTCCTGGATCATTCTGGCATATCTTTCTATTCTGAAGGTGGCTGCAAAGAAATTCTTGAAAACAAATGGTTCCCTAATCTTTACTTCATTTTGGGAGGCATCCCATCTTAAGTTGGAGCAATCAAGAGATTCTTCTTTGATTTCCCTAAAATATGTCATGCCTGATCGTATAACTTGTTGGTGAATAGGACCCAAAGAGCCTCTCACTCCTTCCCTTTTCATGAATGTCCTATGTTGCATGATGGCTGGAAAATATTTTGGTGGTTCCCCTCTGATCCATAGATCTAACCCAGTTTCCCTCTTCATGAAAGTTTTGTGGGATTTAGCCCACCTGATTTGATTTTTGGTGAAGGATAGCAATGCTTGGAGTTGTATGTCTCCAATAAAAGGACCAGGATTATCTTTACCATTTTCTTCCAAAATGAAGTTATGGAAGTATAGCTCGCACTTAAAATATTGTACCTTCTCTTCCCGCTCTCTAGAACATGACACAAACTCGGAGATAGTGGCGAATTTAATCGGTTTACCTGCTTGAATAGTTTCACCCTCAGCAATAGGTAGCGCTCTAATAAAAACAAATTATAATTGGTATCAACATATCTACAATATATTGCATCAATGTAGACTTCACAAATCTCTTTGATTTGCTCCAAAGCTTTTTCCAATTGACCTTGTATTTTTTTTGTCCTCCCTTGAGCCTTAGTCAGTTCAGAATAGGTCTCATTTTCCATTGCAAACATGGCTTGAAGTTGTTTAACAACTCTTTGGTGCTCTGCCATGGTCACCATTTCATCTTTGGTTTGAGTCAAGGCTTGCTGGGATTGTACCATCTCTGCTTCTAGTCTATCAATGATGGCACTCTGTTCCCAAAACTGAGATGATTCTTCAGTCTGACAGGATGCTTCTTTTATTGTAGGGACTATTTTATGAGCTTCTGCATCTATGGTCCCCAGAGGAATGGAAATTGCTTCCTCAAGTTGAGCAGCTGCTCCTTCTTGAATTTCTAGTTGAGCCTCTGTTTCATATGATTCCAAAGGAATCTCCTCTTCATTTCGAACAACTACCCTTTCTGTTGTTGTAATATCAGTCTAAAGTTCCATTTCTGTTGTCTCTTCAAGGATATGTAGCTCTGTCTGTGTTCCTACAGAACTTGTTTGGACTGCCCTCCTAGGAAGAGGGTTCCTTCCCTGTGCTCTATGTCTTTTGGTCGTCTTTCTTTCATGGGACTTGTCGACTTGCTCTAGTTGTTTTCTTAATTCTTTGATAATTTCCTTAAGCTTGCCAACTTTATTATTTAACACTTTAATCCTTTTAACCCTTCTCTTCAACAACTTGTTCTCCTGTTTTAACCTTCTGATTCTGCTGTGGCTTTTGCCTGATTTCTGTTTTTGGTAACTGTTAGGGTTTTCCTTACCCTGATAAGTCAATAGTTGTTCCTTTTTTTCTTCTGTTTGCATTGTCAGGCTATTTGCCTCAGTATGAGGTTCTTCTTGTGTTGTATCCTCTGGGAATGACATCTCAATGTCAGGGAAGTCTTCAACAGGGTTTGAAGAAGAAGATGACGCTTGGTATTCTTCTGGCCTGTTTGTGTCTTTGTCAATTGAGGTCCCTAAAATCCCTAGAACCTTAGCTATCTCTACCTCATAGTTTTTCAAAAAATGTTCTGTGAGGTGTCCCAGTACTGGCTGACTGTTTCCTTGTGGGGTTTGTTCTGTCTTCTCAACTTCCTGAACATCTTCCTGTAAGGGTTTCTCTGTCTGCGTTATCTCCTTCATCTCGTTAGGCTGTTTTGTCATTTCCTAGATTTCTTCAGGCTGTTCTGTCATTTCCTAAATTTCTTCAGGTTGTTTTGTCATTTCCTGAATTTCTTCAGGTTGTTATGTTCGTCTTCTTCTTCTTTTCCTCTCTTTGGGGGCTTTAGAAACAACAATTTCTCTTTTTCTCTTTCTAGTTGATGCCTCTTCTTGTGAGGTCTGAGTCTCTACCAATTGGACAGGTTTTGCCTCGACTTCAGGTTGAGGAGTTGGAACTTCCATTTGGGAATTGGCTTCCCCTTCCTGTGCTACTTCAATTCCCTAGGTTGGGTCTTCATAATGTAATTCAGGTTGTTCTAATTGTAGGGGCCTATTGGCCTCAGTACGATCACCCCAGGTTATTTGAGTTTGATTTAGGGCTCTATTTACTATTAGTTTTACCAATCCATGGTGGCTAACGATAGTAACAGGATACTTTTCCTTCCCTATTCTTATAGCGACCTCATGTAACATAGCATTTAGAAAAAAAGGTAAATTGATTACTAATCGTTGTTTGAGCGCTGCTAGTAGTTTGAGGTGGCATGGCCGGATCACATCATACCTTCCATCGTAGGTGATATACCTCTGTATTACACCTGCCATTTCTTTCCAGGGTTCACTGAGAGTGCTGGGGTTAAGTCCCTTTCCCTTTTTATCCAATTCCTCTCCAGGGTCTATGAAAGATTATACAACTTCTTTGAGCATTGTATATCTTCCAGTCCATTGTATGCTTGTGTTAGGAAGACCTGTAACCTTTGCTACAATTTCCTGAGTGACTGGAATTTGTATATCTCGAACCATGGAGGTTTCTCCTTGCAAGTTCTGGAAGAATTCGATCGTGATGTTTGTATCATATCCTTGCAACCGTTTGAATTACTCCGTCCATCCGAGACGGTGTAGGATTTCTCTTACCTGCTCAGTTACCTGTAGTAATGTTGGTTCCCGACGCACACTTCAACCTCCCATATTTTTTTAAGGTGAGGATGACTAACGTTCCTTGCTACAACTTAACTCAACCAATTTTTGAAACAATAGAAATAGCAAATATAGAACAACATTGTGTATATTTAAAATGTGAATTTTTCGTATTTACTGCACTCATTGAAATCTATTAGTAAATGTGTCGAGCATTTTCCCCCCATAAATGGAAAGGTTGACCTCGACCGTCAAATGTACGAGTGTAATAATGGTGGGGAGTTCCTACGAGGTGTGATTGTTATGCCATCGCCACGCTGGAAAAGACAATCATTAATAACTTTTCAACAAGCACTTTAACAATACTAACGATAATCATCACTTTGTGTGGGAAATTCGAATTGTCATACCTATCTTAGAAACCCTTTGAGGAAAAAAAAAGATTCCGAATGATTTTAAATTTGTTCACGTGTTTAAAATTTTCCACATATCATAACGTTCTTACTTTCCCTTTTTATTGGATATATCCGGAATGATAGCCTCATTGTTTAGAAAAGGAAATCTAAGAACACACTAAAACTTGGCATATTTAAGGTATACTTCGATACCATAGGCAGAGCCACTGCTGCTAGCAGGCGTCCATAGCCTCGACAGGGTTGCCTTTTAACCCATAGATGAGCCCATATCCTTAATAAATATTTTGAATTGTCTTTTCCCAAGAAGACCATTATCCTGGTTTGGTATCCATATGATGATAATTCCACTCACTAGATCATAACCTAAGTGAACAAGTTGGCTCGTGATGAGACCTCTTGTCCTTTGACGAAAAAAATGCCAAAGGCCATCGCCCTGGTGTGGTAGCCATAGTGGGAATGTCACTTATGTTATTATCTGATGAACGTGGTAGGCTGGCTCGTGATGAGACCCCCTATTCCTTATGGAAGAAGTTTATTACTTTGTTAAAAAATTTACTTTGGTTTTGACTTTTTTTTATTTTTATTTTGAAGCTCTATCAAGGGAGGATCATCTACTCCTTAAGAGTGAGGGATGGCGTAAGAAGTGTAAGAATTCCAAGTAAGAATGTATTTAATATTCCTTATTATGATATGAAATAAATTATCATTCAAGTATATGTAGATATATAGGGGAAAGAAACAAATTATGGTGGTTAATGAATTGTGAACAATTTTTAAGATGATTCAGAGAAATTAATCCAAAAATAGTTTACTAAGGTATGTTAAATGATCCACATCAAATGATAAATTAGAACTAGTGCTAATGAAAAAGGAATAAGTGAAGGTCTTACCCAAAGGAGTGACTGACATAACAATGGCATGTTTTGAGAAAGGAACAACAATAAGAAAAAAAATCGTGAAAGGAACAACAACTGTTCCTTTCGAATGGACAACACTATTGAAAAAGGAACAAAAGGTATTATAAGAGGAACAACAGTGTGACAGAAGGAACAACAATGGTTATTTCGGATAGACAATATTACTTACGAAGGGAACAACAATCGTTCTTTTCAAAGGAACGACAATGGTGTGCAAAGGAATCAACGATCATGCGAAGGTAACATTAGTCATTTCTTTCAAAGGAACAACAATCGTTTCATTTTAAATGAACAACAGTGATGATGTTCAAATTTTTACCCATCTAATCAAGTGATTAAAAACTCCCACAAACATTTTTGTTTTAGTGAATCTATAATTGATTAGTCATCAACTAAATTCATTCAATTTCTATGCAATAATCAAAGTATTGGATGGTCTATAAGCATGTTCATTTTCTTGTAAAAATAGGGTTTATATTTGTTGGGTTTTTGCAAAGTGAGAGAGGAGCAAAGAACAAAAAAGAGTGTTTGATTATATTCATTACAGTCATCTTTTCTAGTTCATATTCTCTCAAGTGACTTTCCTATAAAAAGAAAAAACTAAAAACTCAATCAAATATGTAAAGGAAGCTATATACAATATGTACAGTGCTAAAAATCATTATTTATGGAGTTGAGGCTATTGGGTTACCTTCCCAACCAACCAAAATCTGAACAGTAGGGTCCTTACTTCTTGGCAGAAGGATTCTTTTGAAGGCGGTTGATGGTAGAGTCGTATTCGATGTCCATTTACCAAAAAGGGAGAACCAGAACCGTCGATGGTAATTAAAGTGACAGTGCCATTATCATGAACTTCATTACTTTCATATGGTCCCAGCCACCTTATCTGTAATTTTCCAGGAAAATCCTGAAATCTAGAATCATAGAGAAGCGTCCAATCACCTTTCTGGAAGGATTTCTTCTTGATATGTTTATCATGTCAGTTTTCTCTTTGTTTCTGAATAACAGTTGTGCACTCCAAGGCAGATAAGTGTGCTTCATCCAACTCATTGAGTGTAACATACCCACTTCGGAATTCATAATTTTTCGCCCTTTTTCTTATTTTCTCCGAGGAACGGAATTCCTCGAATCCCTATGGGGCCTGATACAGACCCTGCCATCCCTTATCCGTACTCATATGATCGGTGGCTAGGACCGTAGGCCTTATCGGAAAGGTGCTCGTCGGCTTTCGCCATTTGGGAAATTGCGATACATGTATTTCCTTTTCTCTCTTGTCTTTTGAAGGGCCGAAATCTGAAATGATTTTAACCGCTTATCAATATTCACAACAACTCGTATTAAGCCCTGATACTCTACCCTTCGGGATTTTGCATATCGAAAATTCGGGATATGCGACGACAGGAGGTTTTGCGCTTAGGTTTCCCGGGAGCCAAAACTTTGAAATGTGCATACATACATACATACATACATACATACATACATACATACATACATACATACATACAC